>OY821517.1:220880919-220895919 GCA_963682025.1 Cordilura impudica | reverse complement strand
TAATAATAATAATAATAATAATAATAATAATAATAATAATAATAATAATAATAATAATAATAATAATAATAATAATAATAATAATAATAATAATAATAATAATAATAATAATAATAATAATAATAATAATAATAATAATAATAATAATAATAATAATAATAATAATAATAATAATAATAATAATAATAATAATAATAATAATAATAATAATAATAATAATAATAATAATAATAATAATAATAATAATAATAATAATAATAATAATAAATAATAATAATAATAATAATAATAATAATAATAATAATAATAATAATAATAATAATAATAATAATAATATAATAATAATAATAATAATAATAATAATAATAATAATAATAATAATAATAATAATAATAATAATAATAATAATAATAATAATAATAATAATAATAATAATAATAATAATAATAATAATAATAATAATAATAATAATAATAATAATAATAATAATAATAATAATAATAATAATAATAATAATAATAATAATAATAATAATAATAATAATAATAATAATAATAATAATAATAATAATAATAATAATAATAATAATAATAATAATAAATAATAATAATAATAATAATAATAATAATAATAATAATAATAATAATAATAATAATAATAATAATAATAAATAATAATAATAATAATAATAATAATAATAATAATAATAATAATAATAATAATAATAATAATAATAATAATAATAATAATAATAATAATAATAATAATAATAATAATAATAATAATAATAATAATAATAATAATAATAATAATAATAATAATAATAATAATAATAATAATAATAATAATAATAATAATAATAATAATAATAATAATAATAATAATAATAATAATAATAATAATAATAATAATATTAATAATAATAATAATAATAATAATAATAATAATAATAATAATAATAATAATAATAATAATAATAATAATAATAATAATAATAATAATAATAATAATAATAATAATAATAATAATAATAATAATAATAATAATAATAATAATAATAATAATAATAATAATAATAATAATAATAATAATAATAATAATAATAATAATAATAATAATAATAATAATAATAATAATAATAATAATAATAATAATAATAATAATAATAATAATAATAATAATAATAATAATAATAATAATAATAATAATAATAATAATAATAATAATAATAATAATAATAATAATAATAATAATAATAATAATAATAATAATAATAATAATAATAATAATAATATAATAATAATAATAATAATAATAATAATAATAATAATAATAATAATAATAATAATAATAATAATAATAATAATAATAATAATAATAATAATAATAATAATAATAATAATAATAATAATAATAATAATAATAATAATAATAATAATAATAATAATAATAATAATAATAATAATAATAATAATAATAATAATAATAATAATAATAATAATAATAATAATAATAATAATAATAATAATAATAATAATAATAATAATAATAATAATAATAATAATAATAATAATATAATAATAATAATAATAATAATAATAATAATAATAATAATAATAATAATAATAATAATAATAATAATAATAATAATAATAATAATAATAATAATAATAATAATAATAATAATAATAATAATAATAATAATAATAATAATAATAATAATAATAATAATAATAATAATAATAATAATAATAATAATAATAATAATAATAATAATAATAATAATAATAATAATAATAATAATAATAATAATAATAATAATAATAATAATAATAATAATAATAATAATAATAATAATAATAATAATAATAATAATAATAATAATAATAATAATAATAATATAATAATAATAATAATAATAATAATAATAATAATAATAATAATAATAATAATAATAATAATAATAATAATAATAATAATAATAATAATAATATAATAATAATAATAATAATAATAATAATAATAATAATAATAATAATAATAATAATAATAATAATAATAATAATAATAATAATAATAATAAATAATAATAATAATAATAATAATAATAATAATAATAATAATAATAATAATAATAATAATAATAATAATAATAATAATAATAATAATAATAATAATAATAATAATAATAATAATAATAATAATAATAATAATAATAATAATAATAATAATAATAATAATAATAATAATAATAATAATAATAATAATAATAATAATAATAATAATAATAATAATAATAATAATAATAATAATAATAATAATAATAATAATAATAATAATAATAATAATAATAATAATAATAATAATAATAATAATAATAATAATAATAAAATAATAATAATAATAATAATAATAATAATAATAATAATAATAATAATAATAATAATAATAATAATAATAATAATAATAATAATAATAATAATAATAATAATAATAATAATAATAATAATAATAATAATAATAATAATAATAATAATAATAATAATAATAATAATAATAATAATAATAATAATAATAATAATAATAATAATAATAATAATAATAATAATAATAATAATAATAATAATAATAATAATAATAATAATAATAATAATAATAATAATAATAATAATAATAATAATAATAATAATAATAATAATAATAATAATAATAATAATAATAATAATAATAATAATAATAATAATAATAATAATAATAATAATAATAATAATAATAATAATAATAATAATAATAATAATAATAATAATAATAATAATAATAATAATAATAATAATAATAATAATAATAATAATAATAATAATAATAATAATAATAATAATAATAATAATAATAATAATAATAATAATAATAATAATATAATAATAATAATAATAATAATAATAATAATAATAATAATAATAATAATAATAATAATAATAATAATAATAATAATAATAATAATAATAATAATAAATAATAATAAAAATAATAATAATAATAATAATAATAATAATAATAATAATAATAATAATAATAATAATAATAATAATAATAATAATAATAATAATAATAATAATAATAATAATAATAATAATAATAATAATAATAATAATAATAATATAATAATAATAATAATAATAATAATAATAATAATAATAATAATAATAATAATAATAATAATAATAATAATAATAATAATAATAATAATATAATAATAATAATAATAATAATAATAATAATAATAATAATAATAATAATAATAATAATAATAATAATAATAATAATAATAATAATAATAATAATAATAATAATAATAATAATAATAATAATAATAATAATAATAATAATAATAATAATAATAATAATAATAATAATAATAATAATAATAAATAATAATAATAATAATAATAATAATATAATAATAATAATAATAATAATAATAATAATAATAATAATAATAATAATAATAATAATAATAATAATAATAATAATAATAATAATAATAATAATAATAATAATAATAATAATAATAATAATAATAATAATAATAATAATAATAATAATAATAATAATAATAATAATAATAATAATAATAATAATAATAATAATAATAATAATAATAATAATAATAATAATAATAATAATAATAATAATAATAATAATAATAATAATAATAATAATAATAATAATAATAATAATAATAATAATAATAATAATAATAATAATAATAATAATAATAATAATAATAATAATAATAATAATAATAATAATAATAATAATAATAATAATAATAATAATAATAATAATAATAATAATAATAATAATAATAATAATAATAATAATAATAATAATAATAATAATAATAATAATAATAATAATAATAATAATAATAATAATAATAATAATAATAATAATAATAATAATAATAATAATAATAATAATAATAATAATAATAATAATAATAATAATAATAATAATAATAATAATAATAATAATAATAATAATAATAATAATAATAATAATAATAATAATAATAATAATAATAATAATAATAATAATAATAATAATAATAATAATAATAATAATAATAATAATAATAATAATAATAATAATAATAATAATAATAATAATAATAATAATAATAATAATAATAATAATAATAATAATAATAATAATAATAATAATAATAATAATAATAATAATAATAATAATAATAATAATAATAATAATAATAATAATAATAATAATAATAATAATAATAATAATAATAATAATAATAATAATAATAATAATAATAATAATAATAATAATAATAATAAAATAATAATAATAATAATAATAATAATAATAATAATAATAATAATAATAATAAAATAATAATAATAATAATAATAATAATAATAATAATAATAATAATAATAATAATAATAATAATAATAATAATAATAATAATAATAATAATAATAATAATAATAATAATAATAATAATAATAATAATAATAATAATAATAATAATAATAATAATAATAATAATAATAATAATAATAATAATAAATAATAATAATAATAATAATAATAATAATAATAATAATAATAATAATAATAATAATAATAATAATAATAATAATAATAATAATAATAATAATAATAATAATAATAATAATAATAATAATAATAATAATAATAATAATAATAATAATAATAATAATAATAATAATAATAATAATAATAATAATAATAATAATAATAATAATAATAATAATAATAATAATAATAATAATAATAATAATAATAATAATAATAATAATAATAATAATAATAATAATAATAATAATAATAATAATAATAATAATAATAATAATAATAATAATAATAATAATAATAATAATAATAATAATAATAATAATAATAATAATAATAATAATAATAATAATAATAATAATAATAATAATAATAATAATAATAATAATAATAATAATAATAATAATAATAATAATAATAATAATAATAATAATAATAATAATAATAATAATAATAATAATAATAATAATAATAATAATAATAATAATAATAATAATAATAATAATAATAATAATAATAATAATAATAATAATAATAATAATAATAATATAATAATAATAATAATAATAATAATAATAATAATAATAATATAATAATAATAATAATAATAATAATAATAATAATAATAATAATAATAATAATAATAATAATAATAATAATAATAATAATAATAATAATAATAATAATAATAATAATAATAATAATAATAATAATAATAATAATAATAATAATAATAATAATAATAATAATAATAATAATAATAATAATAATAATAATAATAATAATAATAATAATAATAATAATAATAATAATAAATAATAATAATAATAATAATAATAATAATAATAATAATAATAATAATAATAATAATAATAATAATAATAATAATAATAATAATAATAATAATAATATAATAATAATAATAATAATAATAATAATAATAATAATAATAATAATAATAATAATAATAATAATAATAATAATAATAATAATAATAATAATAATAATAATAATAATAATAATAATAATAATAATAATAAATAATAATAATAATAATAATAATAATAATAATAATAATAATAATAATAATAATAATAATAATAATAATAATAATAATAATAATAATAATAATAATAATAATAATAATAATAATAATAATAATAATAATAATAATAATAATAATAATAAATAATAATAATAATAATAAATAATAATAATAATAATAATAATAATAATAATAATAATAATAATAATAATAATAATAATAATAAATAATAATAATAATAATAATAATAATAATAATAATAATAATAATAATAATAATAATAATAATAATAATAATAATAATAATAATAATAATAATAATAATAATAATAATAATAATATAATAATAATAATAATAATAATAATAATAATAATAATAATAATAATAATAATAATAATAATAATAATAATAATAATAATAATAATAATAATAATAATAATAATAATAATAATAATAAATAATAATAATAATAATAATAATAAAAATAATAATAATAATAATAATAATAATAATAATAATAATAATAATAATAATAATAATAATAATAATAATAATAATAATAATAATAATAATAATAATAATAATAATAATAATAATAATAATAATAATAATAATAATAATAATAATAATAATAATAATAATAATAATAATAATAATAATAATAATAATAATAATAATAATAATAATAATAATAATAATAATATAATAATAATAATAATAATATAATAATAATAATAATAATAATAATAATAATAATAATAATAATAATAATAATAATAATAATAATAATAATAATAATAATAATAATAATAATAATAATAATAATAATAATAATAATAATAATAATAATAATAATAATAATAATAATAATAATAATAATAATAATAATAATAATAATAATATAATAATAATAATAATAATAATAATAATAATAATAATAATAATAATAATAATAATAATAATAATAATAATAATAATAATAATAATAATAATAATAATAATAATAATAATAATAATAATAATAATAATAATAATAATAATAATAATAATAATAATAATAATAATAATAATAATAATAATAATAATAATAATAATAATAATAATAATAATAATAATAATAATAATAATAATAATAATAATAATAATAATAATAATAATAATAATAATAATAATAATAATAATAATAATAATAATAATAATAATAATAATAATAAATAATAATAATAATAATAATAATAATAATAATAATAATAATAATATAATAATAATAATAATAATAATAATAATAATAATAATAATAATAATAATAATAATAATAATAATAATAATAATAATAATAATATAATAATAATAATAATAATAATAATAATAATAATAATAATAATAATAATAATAATAATAATAATAATAATAATAATAATAATAATAATAATAATAATAATAATAATAATAATAATAATAATAATAATAATAATAATAATAATAATAATAATAATAATAATAATAATAATAATAATAATAATAATAATAATAATAATAATAATAATAATAATAATAATAATAATAATAATAATAATAATAATAATAATATAATAATAATAATAATAATAATAATAATAATAATAATAATAATAATAATAATAATAATAATAATAATAATAATAATAATAATAATAATAATAATAATAATAATAATAATAATAATAATAAATAATAATAATAATAATAATAATAATAATAATAATAATAATAATAATATAATAATAATAATAATAATAATAATAATAATAATAATAATAATAATAATAATAATAATAATAATAATAATAATAATAATAATAATAATAATAATAATAATAATAATAATAATAATAATAATAATAATAATAATAATAATAATAATAATAATAATAATATAATAATAATAATAATAATAATAATAATAATAATAATAATAATAATAATAATAATAATAATAATAATAATAATAATAATAATAATAATAATAATAATAATAATAATAATAATAATAATAATAATAATAATAATAATAATAATAATAATAATAATAATAATAATAATAATAATAATAATAATAATAATAATAATAATAATAATAATAATAATAATAATAATAATAATAATAATAATAATAATAATAATAATAATAATAATAATAATAATAATAATAATAATAATAATAATAATAATAATAATAATAATAATAATAATAATAATAATAATAATAATAATAATAATAATAATAATAATAATAATAATAATAATAATAATAATAATAATAATATAATAATAATAATAATAATAATAATAATAATAATAATAATAATAAATAATAATAATAATAATAATAATAATAATAATAATAATAATAATAATAATAATAATAATAATAATAATAATAATAATAATAATAATAATAATAATAATAATAATAATAATAATAATAATAATAATAATAATAATAATAATAATAATAATAATAATAATAATAATAATAATAATAATAATAATAATAATAATAATAATAATAATAATAATAATAATAATAATAATAATAATAATAATAATAATAATAATAATAATAATAATAATAATATAATAATAATAATAATAATAATAATAATAATAATAATAATAATAATAATAATAATAATAATAATAATAATAATAATAATAATAATAATAATAATAATAATAATAATAATAATAATAATAATAATAATAATAATAATAATAATAATAATAATAATAATAATAATAATAATAATAATAATAATAATAATAATAATAATAATAATAATAATAATAATAATAATAATAATAATAATAATAATAATAATAATAATAATAATAATAATAATAATAATAATAATAATAATAATAATAATAATAATAATAATAATAATAATAATAATAATAATAATAATAATAATAATAATAATAATAATAATAATAATAATAATAATAATAATAATAATAATAATAATAATAATAATAATAATAATAATAATAATAATAATAATAATAATAATAATAATAATAATAATAATAATAATAATAATAATAATAATAATAATAATAATAATAATAATAATAATAATAATAATAATAATAATAATAATAATAATAATAATAATAATAATAATAATAATAATAATAATAATAATAATAATAATAATAATAATAATAATAATAATAATAATAATAATAATAATAATAATAATAATAATAATAATAATAATAATAATAATAATAATAATAATAATAATAATAATAATAATAATAATAATAATAATAATAATAATAATAATAATAATAATAATAATAATAATAATAATAATAATAATAATAATAATAATAATAATAATAATAATAATAATAATAATAATAATAATAATAATAATAATAATAATAATAATAATAATAATAATAATAATAATAATAATAATAATAATAATAATAATAATAATAATAATAATAATAATAATAATAATAATAATAATAATAATAATAATAATAATAATAATAATAATAATAATAATAATAATAATAATAATAATAATAATAATAATAATAATAATAATAATAATAATAATAATAATAATAATAATAATAATAATAATAATAATAATAATAATAATAATAATAATAATAATAATAATATAATAATAATAATAATAATAATAATAATAATAAAATAATAATAATAATAATAATAATAATAATAATAATAATAATAATAATAATAATAATAATAATAATAATAATAATAATAATAATAATAATAATAATAATAATAATAATAATAATAATAATAATAATAATAATAATAATAATAATAATAATAATAATAATAATAATAATAATAATAATAATAATAATAATAATAATAATAATAATAATAATAATAATAATAATAATAATAATAATAATAATAATAATAATAATAATAATAATAATAATAATAATAATAATAATAATAATAATAATAATAATAATAATAATAATAATAATAATAATAATAATAATAATAATAATAATAATAATAATAATAATAATAATAATAATAATAATAATAATAATAATAATAATAATAATAATAATAATAATAATAATAATAATAATAATAATAATAATAATAATAATAATAATAATAATAATAATAATAATAATAATAATAATAATAATAATAATAATAATAATAATAATAATAATAATATAATAATAATAATAATAATAATAATAATAATAATAATAATAATAATAATAATAATAATAATAATAATAATAATAATAATAATAATAATAATAATAATAATAATAATATAATAATAATAATAATAATAATAATAATAATAATAATAATAATAATAATAATAATAATAATAATAATAATAATAATAATAATAATAATAATAATAATAATAATAATAATAATAATAATAATAATAATAATAATAATAATAATATAATAATAATAATAATAATAATAATAATAATAATAATAATAATAATAATAATAATAATAATAATAATAATAATAATAATAATAATAATAATAATAATAATAATAATAATAATAATAATAATAATAATAATAATAATAATAATAATAATAATAATAATAATAATAAATAATAATAATAATAATAATAATAATAATAATAATAATAATAATAATAATAATAATAATAATAATAATAATAATAATAATAATAATAATAATAATAATAATAATAATAATAATAATAATAATAATAATAATAATAATAATAATAATAATAATAATAATAATAATAATAATAATAATAATAATAATAATAATAATAATAATAATAATAATAATAATAATAATAATAATAATAATAATAATAATAATAATAATAATAATAATAATAATAATAATAATAATAATAATAATAATAATAATAATAATAATAATAATAATAATAATAATAATAATAATAATAATAATAATAATAATAATAATAATAATAATAATAATATAATAATAATAATAATAATAATAATAATAATAATAATAATAATAATAATAATAATAATAATAATAATAATAATAATAATAATAATAATAATAATAATAATAATAATAATAATAATAATAATAATAATAATAATAATAATAATAATAATAATAATAATAATAATAATAATAATAATAATAATAATAATAATAATAATAATAATAATAATAATAATAATAATAATAATAATAATAATAATAATAATAATAATAATAATAATAAATAATAATAATAATAATAATAATAATAATAATAATAATAATAATAATAATAATAATAATAATAATAATAATAATAATAATAATAATAATAATAATAATAATAATAATAATAATAATAATAATAATAATAATAATAATAAATAATAATAATAATAATAATAATAATAATAATAATAATAATAATAATAATAATAATAATAATAATAATAATAATAATAATAATAATAATAATAATAATAATAATAATAAATAATAATAATAATAATAATAATAATAATAATAATAATAATAATAATAATAATAATAATAATAATAATAATAATAATAATAATAATAATAATAATAATAATAATAATAATAATAATAATAATAATAATAATAATAATAATAATAATAATAATAATAATAATAATAATAATAATAATAATAATAATAATAATAATAATAATAATAATAATAATAATAATAATAATAATAATAATAATAATAATAATAATAATAATAATAATAATAATAATAATAATAAATAATAATAATAATAATAATAATAATAATAATAATAATAATAATAATAATAATAATAATAATAATAATAATAATAATAATAATAATAATAATAATAATAATAATAAATAATAATAATAATAATAATAATAATAATAATAATAATAATAATAATAATAATAATAATAATAATAATAATAATAATAATAATAATAATAATAATAATAATAATAATAATAATAATAATAATAATAATAATAATAATAATAATAATAATAATAATAATAATAATAATAATAATAATAATAATAATAATAATAATAATAATAATAATAATAATAATAATAATAATAATAATAATAATAATAATAATAATAATAATAATAATAATAATAATAATAATAATAATAATAATAATAATAATAATAATAATAATAATAATATAATAATAATAATAATAATAATAATAATAATATAATAATAATAATAATAATAATAATAATAATAATAATAATAATAATAATAATAATAATAATAATAATAATAATAATAATAATAATAATAATAATAATAATAATAATAATAATAATATAATAATAATAATAATAATAATAATAATAATAATAATAATAATATAATAATAATAATAATAATAATAATAATAATAATAATAATAATAATAATAATAATAATAATAATAATAATAATAATAATAATAATAATAATAAATAATAATAATAATAATAATAATAATAATAATAATAATAATAATAATAATAATAATAATAATAATAATAATAATAATAAAAATAATAATAATAATAATAATAATAATAATAATAATAATAATAATAATAATAATAAATAATAATAATAATAATAATAATAATAATAATAATAATAATAATAATAATAATAATAATAATAATAATAATAATAATAATAATAATAATAATAATAATAATAATAATAATAATAATAATAATAATAATAATAATAATAATAATAATAATAATAATAATAATAATAATAATAATAATAATAATAATAATAATAATAATAATAATAATAATAATAATAATAATAATAATAATAATAATAATAATAATAATAATAATAATAATAATAATAATAATATAATATATAATAATAATAATAATAATAATAATAATAATAATAATAATAATAATAATAATAATAATAATAATAATAATAATAATAATAATAATAATAATAATAATAATAATAATAATAATAATAATAATAATAATAATAATAATAATAATAATAATAATAATAATAATAATAATAATAATAATAATAATAATAATAATAATAATAATAATAATAATAATAATATAATAATAATAATAATAATAATAATAATAATAATAATAATAATAATAATAATAATAATAATAATAATAATAATAATAATAATAATAATATAATAATAATAATAATAATAATAATAATAATAATAATAATAATAAATAATAATAATAATAATAATAATAATAATAATAATAATAATAATAATAATAATAATAATAATAATAATAATAATAATAATAATAATAATAATAATAATAATAATAATAATAATAATAATAATAATAATAATAATAATAATAATAATAATAATAATAATAATAATAATAATAATAATAATAATAATAATAATAATAATAATAATAATAATAATAATAATAATAATAATAATAATAATAATAATAATAATAATAATAATAATAATAATAATAATAATAATAATAATAATAATAATAATAATAATAATAATAATAATAATAATAATAATAATAATAATAATAATAATAATAATAATAATAATAATAATAATAATAATAATAATAATAATAATAATAATAATAATAATAATAATAATAATAATAATAATAATAATAATAATAATAATAATAATAATAATAATAATAATAATAATAATAATAATAATAATAATAATAATAATAATAATAATAATAATAATAATAATAATAATAATAATAATAATAATAAAATAATAATAATAATAATAATAATAATAATAATAATAATAATAATAATAATAATAATAATAATAATAATAATAATAATAATAATAATAATAATAATAATAATAATAATAATAATAATAATAATAATAATAATAATAATAATAATAATAATAATAATAATAATAATAATAATAATAATAATAATAATAATAATAATAATAATAATAATAATAATAATAATAATAATAATAAATAATAATAATAATAATAATAATAATAATAATAATAATAATAATAATAATAATAATAATAATAATAATAATAATAATAATAATAATAATAATAATAATAATAATAATAATAATAATAATAATAATAATAATAATAATAATAATAATAATAATAATAATAATAATAATAATAATAATAATAATAATAATAATAATAATAATAATAATAATAATAATAATAATAATAATAATAATAATAATAATAATAATAATAATAATAATAATAATAATAATAATAATAATAATAATAATAATAATAATAATAATAATAATAATAATAATAATAATAATAATAATAATAATAATAATAATAATAATAATAATAATAATAATAATAATAATAATAATAATAATAATAATAATAATAATAATAATAATAATAATAATAATAATAATAATAATAATAATAATAATAATAATAATAATAATAATAATAATAATAATAATAATAATAATAATAATAATAATAATAATAATAATAATAATAATAATAATAATAATTAATAATAATAATAATAATAATAATAATAATAATAATAATAATAATAATAATAATAATAATAATAATAATAATAATAATAATAATAATAATAATAATAATAATAATAATAATAATAATAATAATAATAATAATAATAATAATAATAATAATAATAATAATAATAATAATAATAATAATAATAATAATAATAATAATAATAATAATAATAATAATAATAATAATAATAATAATAATAATAATAATAATAATAATAATAATAATAATAATAATAATAATAATAATAATAATAATAATAATAATAATAATAATAATAATAATAATAATAATAATAATAATAATAATAATAATAATAATAATAATAATAATAATAATAATAATAATAATAATAATAATAATAATAATAATAATAATAATAATAATAATAATAATAATAATAATAATAATAATAATAATAATATAATACTAATAATAAAAATATAACACAATAGAAACAATAATAATACTGCAAGTAACCATAACTGAAATATAAATTCATTTAATTAATAACGATCGATTTTTCTCGAGCGTAGTTATTAAATGTTTATTCAAGAAACATACATACAACCCAATTTGGCATGGTAACGTACATTGGCTCATTTGCTTATGTTTGAATTTATTGTCACTTTCAATGTGGAGCAATACGATATTGTTCCGCATTGACAGGTGTTGTGCTGTTTATTTTTTTTTTTTTTTGGTTA
>OY821517.1:220629483-220880719 GCA_963682025.1 Cordilura impudica | reverse complement strand
TTTTATATTTATTTATATTTATATTTATATTTATATTTATATTTATATTTTATATTTATATTTATATTTATATTTATATTATATTTATATTTATATTTATATTTATATTTATATTTATATTTATATTTATATTTATATTTATATTTATATTTATATTTATATTTATATTTATATTTATATTTATATTTATATTTATATTTATATTTATATTTATATTTATATTTATATTTATATTTATATTTATATTTATATTTATATTTATATTTATATTTATATTTATATTTATATTTATATTTATATTTATATTTATATTTATATTTATATTTATATTTATATTTATATT
Organism: Cordilura impudica; assembly: GCA_963682025.1. NCBI lineage: Eukaryota > Metazoa > Arthropoda > Insecta > Diptera > Scathophagidae > Cordilura > Cordilura impudica. The sequence continues at coordinate 220,880,376 of OY821517.1, read as the reverse complement.
TATATTTATATTTATATTTATATTTATATTTATATTTATATTTATATTTATATTTATATTTATATTTATATTTATATTTATATTTATATTTATATTTATTTATATTTATATTTATATTTATATTTATATTTATATTTATATTTATATTTATATTTATATTTATATTTATATTTATATTTATATTTATATTTATATTTATATTTATATTTATATTTATATTTATATTTATATTTATATTTATATTTATATTTATATTTATATTTATATTTATATTTATATTTATATTTATATTTATATTTATATTTATATTTATTTTATATTTATATTTATATTTATATTTATATTTATATTTATATTTATATTTATATTTATATTTATATTTATATTTTATATTTATATTTATATTTATATTTATATTTATATTTATATTTATATTTATATTTATATTTATATTTATATTTATATTTATATTTATATTTATATTTATATTTATATTTATATTATATTATATTTATATTTATATTTATATTTATATTTATATTTATATTTATATTTATATTTATATTTATATTTATATTTATATTTATATTTATATTTATATTTATATTTATATTTATATTTATATTTATATTTATATTTATATTTATATTTATATTTATATTTATATTTATATTTATATTTATATTTATATTTATATTTATATTTATATTTATATTTATATTTATATTTATATTTATATTTATATTTATATTTATATTTATATTTATATTTATATTTATATTTATATTTATATTTATATTTATATTTATATTTATATTTATATTTATATTTATATTTATATTTATATTTATATTTATATTTATATTTATATTTATATTTATATTTATATTTATATTTATATTTATATTTATATTTATATTTATATTTATATTTATATTTATTTATATTTATATTTATATTTATATTTATATTTATATTTATATTTATATTTATATTTATATTTATATTTATATTTATATTTATATTTATATTTATATTTATATTTATATTTATATTTATATTTATATTTATATTTATATTTATATTTATATTTATATTTATATTTATATTTATATTTATATTTATATTTATATTTATATTTATATTTATATTTATATTTATATTTATATTTATATTTATATTTATATTTATATTTATATTTATATTTATATTTATATTTATATTTATATTTATATTTATATTTATATTTATATTTATATTTATATTTATATTTATATTTATATTTATATTTATATTTATATTTATATTTATATTTATATTTATATTTATATTTATATTTATATTTATATTTATATTTATATTTATATTTATATTTATATTTATATTTATATTTATATTTATATTTATATTTATATTTATATTTATATTTATATTTATATTTATATTTATATTTATATTATATTTATATTTATATTTATATTTATATTTATATTTATATTTATATTTATATTTATATTTATATTTATATTTATATTTATATTTATATTTATATTTATATTTATATTTATATTTATATTTATATTTATATTTATATTTATATTTATATTTATATTTATATTTATATTTATATTTATATTTATATTTATATTTATATTTATATTTATATTTATATTTATATTTATATTTATATTTATATTTATATTTATATTTATATTTATATTTATTTATATTTATATTTATATTTATATTTATATTTATATTTATATTTATATTTATATTTATATTTATATTTATATTTATATTTATATTTATATTTATATTTATATTTATATTTATATTTATATTTATATTTATATTTATATTTATATTTATATTTATATTTATATTTATATTTATATTTATATTTATATTTATATTTATATTTATATATATTATATTTATATTTATATTTATATTTATATTTATATTTATATTTATATTTATATTTATATTTATATTTATATTATATTTATATTTATATTTATATTTATATTTATATTTATATTTATATTTATATTTATATTTATATTTATATTTATATTTATATTTATATTTATATTTATATTTATATTTATATTTATATTTATATTTATATTTATATTTATATTTATATTTATATTTATATTTATATTTATATTTATATTTATATTTATATTTATATTTATATTTATATTTATATTTATATTTATATTTATATTTATATTTATATTTATATTTATATTTATATTTATATTTATATTTATATTTATATTTATATTTATATTTATATTTATATTTATATTTATATTTATATTTATATTTATATTTATATTTATATTTATATTTATATTTATATTTATATTTATATTTATATTTATATTTATATTTATATTTATATTTATATTTATATTTATATTTATATTTATATTTATATTTATATTTATATTTATATTTATATTTATATTTATATTTATATTTATATTTATATTTATATTTATATTTATATTTATATTTATATTTATATTTATATTTATATTTATATTTATATTTATATTTATATTTATATTTATATTTATATTTATATTTATATTTATATTTATATTTATATTTATATTTATATTTATATTTATATTTATATTTATATTTATATTTATATTTATATTTATATTTATATTTATATTTATATTTATATTTATATTTATATTTATATTTATATTTATATTTATATTTATATTTATATTTATATTTATATTTATATTTATATTTATATTTATATTTATATTTATATTTATATTTATATTTATATTTATATTTATATTTATATTTATATTTATATTTATATTTATATTTATATTTATATTTATATTTATATTTATATTTATATTTATATTTATATTTATATTTATATTTATATTTATATTTATATTTATATTTATATTTATATTTATATTTATATTTATATTTATATTTATATTTATATTTATATTATATTTATATTTATATTTATATTTATATTTATATTTATATTTATATTTATATTTATATTTATATTTATATTTATATTTATATTTATATTTATATTTTATATTTATATTTATATTTATATTTATATTTATATTTATATTTATATTTATATTTATATTTATATTTATATTTATATTTATATTTATATTTATATTTATATTTATATTTATATTTATATTTATATTTATATTTATATTTATATTTATATTTATATTTATATTTATATTTATATTTATATTTATATTTATATTTATATTTATATTTATATTTATATTTATATTTATATTTATATTTATATTTATATTTATATTTATATTTATATTTATATTTATATTTATATTTATATTTATATTTATATTTATATTTATATTTATATTTATATTTATATTTATATTTATATTTATATTTATATTTATATTTATATTTATATTTATATTTATATTTATATTATATTTATATTTATATTTATATTTATATTTATATTTATATTTATATTTATATTTATATTTATATTTATATTTATATTTATATTTATATTTATATTTATATTTATATTTATATTTATATTTATATTTATATTTATATTTATATTTATATTTATATTTATATTTATATTTATATTTATATTTATATTTATATTTATATTTATATTTATATTTATATTTATATTTATATTTATATTTATATTTTATATTTATATTTATATTATATTTATATTTATATTTATATTTATATTTATATTTATATTTTATTTATATTTATATTTATATTTATATTTATATTTATATTTATATTTATATTTATATTTATATTTATATTTATATTTATATTTATATTTATATTTATATTTATATTTATATTTATATTTATATTTATATTTATATTTATATTTATATTTATATTTATATTTATATTTATATTTATATTTATATTTATATTTATATTTATATTTATATTTATATTTATATTTATATTTATATTTATATTTATATTTATATTTATATTTATATTTATATTTATATTTATATTTATATTTATATTTATATTTATATTTATATTTATATTTTATATTTATATTTATATTTATATTTATATTTATATTTATATTTATATTTATATTTATATTTATATTTATATTTATATTTATATTTATTTATATTTATATTTATATTTATATTTATATTTATATTTATATTTAATTTATATTTATATTTATATTTATATTTATATTTATATTTATATTTATATTTATATTTATATTTATATTTATATTTATATTTATATTTATATTTATATTTATATTTATATTTATATTTATATTTATATTTATATTTATATTTATATTTATATTTATATTTATATTTATATTTATATTTATATTTATATTTATATTTATATTTATATTTATATTTATATTTATATTTATATTTATATTTATATTTATATTTATATTTATATTTATATTTATATTTATATTTATATTTATATTTATATTTATATTTATATTTATATTTATATTTATATTTATATTTATATTTATATTTATATTTATATTTATATTTATATTTATATTTATATTTATATTTATATTTATATTTATATTTATATTTATATTTATATTTATATTTATATTTATATTTATATTTATATTTATATTTATATTTATATTTATATTTATATTTATATTTATATTATATTTATATTTATATTTATATTTATATTTATATTTATATTTATATTTATATTTATATTTATATTTATATTTATATTTATATTTATATTTATATTTATATTTATATTTATATTTATATTTATATTTATATTTATATTTATATTTATATTTATATTTATATTTATATTTATATTTATATTTATATTTATATTTATATTTATATTTATATTTATATTTATATTTATATTTATATTTATATTTATATTTATATTTATATTTATATTTATATTTATATTTATATTTATATTTATATTTATATTTATATTTATATTTATATTTATATTTATATTTATATTTATATTTATATTTATATTTATATTTATATTTATATTTATATTTATATTTATATTTATTATTTATATTTATATTTATATTTTATATTTATATTTATATTTATATTTATATTTATATTTATATTTATATTTATATTTATATTTATATTTATATTTATATTTATATTTATATTTATATTTATATTTATATTTTATATTTATATTTATATTTATATTTATATTTATATTTATATTTATATTTATATTTATATTTATATTTATATTTATATTTATATTTATATTTATATTTATATTTATATTTATATTTATATTTATATTTATATTTATATTTATATTTATATTTATATTTATATTTATATTTATATTTATATTTATATTTATATTTATATTTATATTTATATTTATATTTATATTTATATTTATATTATATTTATATTTATATTTATATTTATATTTATATTTATATTTATATTTATATTTATATTTATATTTATATTTATATATTTATATTTATATTTATATTTATATTTATATTTATATTTATATTTATATTTATATTTATATTTATATTTATATTTATATTTATATTTATATTTATATTTATATTTATATTTATATTTATATTTATATTTATATTTATATTTATATTTATATTTATATTTATATTTATATTTATATTTATATTTATATTTATATTTATATTTATATTTATATTTATATTTATATTTATATTTATATTTATATTTATATTTATATTTATATTTATATTTATATTTATATTTATATTTATATTTATATTTATATTTATATTTATATTTATATTTATATTTATATTTATATTTATATTTATATTTATATTTATATTTATATTTATATTTATATTGTTTGCGTATGTAGCAAAAAAGAAATAAAACACAATTTAATTTTAGGTTTGATACGTAGAGAAAATAAGATCTCTATTTTATTTGTATATACAAATGTATACAAGATGTATTACCTTTTTTAAAAATATGCACAGCGGATGGTGTTTATGTGTACGAATTGTACGAAGGTACCAAAACGATTGATTTTATAAGTTAAAAAATAAAGAGAGAAGGTGGCGAGCAATATCTAAGTACCGTTAACGGTTTTACTAGTTAAAATCTATGTAAACACTCCTTTCAACGATGTATAAAAAAAGGAGTTTCATAGATTTTAACCCAGAATTAACCCAAAAATGGCTAATTGACTCAAAGGCGGAAAAGTACAAAGAAAATATTAAATTGTACTTAAACATTGCCGGCCACCTTGCAACATCAAGGTGTGTTGCAACAATAATACTTTAACAAATAACTTAAGTATCTTAAAATAAGGCATAGTTCAGTTTAAAAATGTGAGCTTGAATTCAATTTATTATTATTTTTTTTTTTTTTTTTTTTTTTTTTTTTTTTTTAACACTTAAATTGGCCAGTAGGGACCTCGACGTAACAATTTTCCATAGGCCAGTAGGGACCCCAATGGAAAATTGATTATAAATAAGTATGAGCCAGTAGGGACTCTACAATTTGAGCCAGTAAGGACTCTACATATGAGCCAGTAAGGACTCTACAATGGAGATGGGCCAGATATGACCCATCCAAAAACGGTGTATTGCGCCATAGCATCCTCATAATCGAGCAGAGCATCTCAAAAAGGTTAGGGAGAGATTCCATATTTCTATGAAACAATAAAAAATTTAAAGAAAATATCGAAGAAAAAGTGTAAATTATTCGGTCAAAATGACCAGTTTGGTTATTGGTCATTTTACAACCCCATTAGCAGTACGAATATCCGCGACCCTTACGCGACCGTCACTTCCCGGATAAACTTTTATGACCCGGCCTAAACGCCACGATGTTGGAGGTAGATTTTCATGCTTGATAACGACTAAGTCGTTTTCCTGTAGATCGCGTTCCGGATATTTCCATTTATAGCGCTTATTTAACGTCATTAAATATTCTTCTTTCCATCGGCGACAAAAAAGTTGAGACAACGCTTTCATTTTTCGAAATCGATTAACAAGACTTATCGGAGATTCATTAATTTCAGGCTCCGGGGGAGCAAGTATTGGTCCACCTATTAAAAAATTACCAGGAGTCAGAGCTACTGGTTCCCGAGGGTTATCCGCCATAGAACAAAGAGGACGTGAATTTAGGCAAGCTTCAATTCTTGCGAGAACTGAAGAAAGTTCTTCAAAAGTATATTTAAAAGATTGCGCTTCCTTACGAAAATGGTGTTTAAAACTCTTGACCCCGGCTTCCCAAAGGCCACCCATATGAGGTGCCCCGGCCGGTATAAACCGCCAAGTTAAACCCTGAATACCATAAATAGAACCCACTGCAATCTGACTTTCCTTAAGAAATATCTTAAAATCCTTCTCTAATTCACGCGATGCACCTACGAAATTTGTGCCATTATCCGAAAATAAAGTGTAGGGGCAACCTCGTCGAGAAATAAATCTGTGAAAGGCAGATAAAAAAGTAGGCGTCGATAAATCAGACGTTGCCTCTAAATGAATTGCTTTCGTAGAAAAGCAAACAAAAATACAAACGTAGCCCTTCGTTATCCTACAAGCTCTGCCCGTGAAACTTTTGATGTCAAAGGGACCAGCAAAATCAACGCCCGTTGTCATAAATGGTCTAGTAAGAGTAGTTCTTTCAGGGGGCAGAGCCGCCATAATTTGACGACAAGATACTTTACGGTCAATAATACACCGTTTACAACGACCAATGACCCCACGAATTTTCGACTTCAAGCGTGGAACCCAATATTCACTGCGCAGTATTCGCAACATCAACTGATTTCCACCGTGAATGGAAATCATATGAACAAATTCTATTAACAATTGAGTAAATCGGCTCGAATAAGGTAAAATAATAGGATATTTCTCCGTATATGAAAGGGATGGTGATTTAACCAAGCGACCATCCAATCTTATCACACCGTCTTTGTCGAGAAAGGGATTCAAAGAAATAAGGCAACTCTTTGAACTTAACGGTTTTTTGTCTAACAGGCACTTATATTCATCTGCATAGTGATGTTTCTGAGCCACAATGGCTAAATGCAATTTTGTTCTTCTGATTTCATAACCAGCAACGATTTTATCCACATTCATATAACGATTTGACCTATGAGCTAGATGACTATTGTAAAAGAACCTCAAAATATATGAGATTATCCGAAGAGCTCGATCAAGACGAGAGTAATTATTCAAAATATCCACATATATATCTTCCCCCTTAACGTCCGTAAAGAAGGAAGCATGAGTTTTGACAACCCGACCCTCAATGTCAGTGTCAAGATAACTTAGATCCGTTATATTCCAGTGCACTTTATCTTGACCCAGCCATCTTGGACCATGCCACCAAAGCTCACTATTCTCCAGCTCAGTGGGAGAGGTACCACGACTACCTAAATCTGCAGGATTATCCTCAGAACGAACATGATACCAATTATGGTTTCCTACATTTTCTTGAATGCGGCATACTCTGTTCGCTACAAATGTGGTCCAGGAACACGGCGTTTTCCTTAACCAAGAAAGGACTATCGTCGAATCAGTCCAACAGTAAATTTGATCAATTTTAATATCAATTTCACCTATTACCGTCTTCAAAAGTTCGGAGGCTAACACCGCCCCGCACAGTTCTAAACGAGGTAGAGAAATTGATTTGATGGGGGCTACTTTGGTTTTCGATGAAAGTAGGTGAGTATGAATTTCGCCGTTAGAAGCCTGAATTCAAATATAAATCACCCCCGCGTATGCCTTTTCCGAGGCATCAGAAAAAACATGAAGCTCAACAGAATTTCCCGGCGAATAATTAACCCATCTTGGAATACGAATAGTATTTACCTCATGATAAGAAGTTACAAATCTTTTCCATTCAACTTCCGTCGAAATTGGAAGCATATCATCCCAATTTATATTATCAAGCCAAATTTTTTGCATGATAATTTTAGCAACCACAATTACAGGACCTAACCAACCTACAGGATCAAACAATTTCGCGATAGTCGATAAGACTTCCCTCTTAGTGTACCCAGATTTTAATGAAATAGGAGTCACACTAAAATAAAACGAGTCCAACTGAGCGTTCCACTGAATTCCTAAAGTCTTTGAAGTACTCGATTCTATAAAGGTCAATAATTTAGCGTCAACTAAATGGTCCAAAGGTATGTCTTTCAAAATACTCCGTTCGTTTGAAGTCCATTTTCTTAGCTGAAACTTAGCAGAGGCCAAAGCAGCGACGAGTTGATCACGAGCCATTAATGCAGTGGAAATGTCATGAGTCCCTGTCAAAACGTCGTCAACGTACATGCACTTTCGTAGAATATGTGCTGCGAGAGGAAACTCAGCCTCAGAATCGTCCGCGAGTTGTAATAACGTCCTAATAGCAAGGTATGGAGCGCAGTTAACGCCAAAAGTCACGGTCTGTAATTCATAGTCCCTTACAGTCTCCGTCGGAGAATCCCTAAACAAAATTCGTTGAAAAGGGGTATGAGAAGGATCAACCCGAATCTGCCTATACATTTGAGTAATATCACAATTGAAGACGAATTTAAACAGACGCCATCTAAGAATAAGTAGAACTAAGTCTGCTTGTAAGGTAGGTCCTACGTAAAGGCAATCGTTTAAACTAATTCCATTAGAAGTTTTATTTGAAGCGTTGAAAACAACTCTCAATTTAGTTGTCTTACGTTCCAGTTTTACCACCGGATGATGAGGTAAATAACAAAAAGAGGTAGGAGATGAAAAATTTGGTAATACCGGTCTCATATGTCCTATGTCCAAATACTCCCTAACGACGTCATCGTACATCTCCTTAATTTCAGGTCTACGCAGTAAAGATGATTCGGTCCTAAGATATTGTCCCATAACACCAGGTCTTGAAGTCCCTAAAGAAAATTTTTCAGGAAATTCAGGCTTAAATGGGAGAGTCACTACATATCGACCATCAGATTCGCGACGAGTAGTCGCTTTATAATTTTCCTCACAAAATTTGTCAAATGGAGACAGAATTTTTCTTTTAGGAGTTTCCTCAAGTTCCCAGAATCTCAAAAGATTTTTGTTAAGGCAATCTTCCTCTGAAAATTCGACATTCGTAGAATATACCTGAACTTGAGGTTGTACAACTGGACCAGTAATAATCCAGCCAAAAATAGTGTTCTGAGCTAGTAAAGAGCCCAAAATATTGCGACGGATTTTTCCCAACAGAATTCTTGGATATAAATCCGCGCCAAGCAAAAGATCAACAGGTCGACTGTCATCAAAATTAATATCGGCCAAACGAAGGTTTGGCAAATTTTCCTTTAAATACGAGTGGACTGTAAATGATGGTAAATTACCCGAAATATTTGGCAAAACAAGTGCCAATGTTTCCAATACAAGGGATGAATCGAGGGTGGAGCCAATTTTTAATGAACAAAGTTTTCTAGACATTGCCGTAACTGCCTGATTAACTCCTGAAATTTGAGCATTCGTCGAATGCGTCGAAATTTTCAGGCGATTTTGCAAACGTTCAGAAATGAACGATGCTTCAGAAGCAGGGTCAATAAGGGCCCGGGCTGGGTACGTAGTACCCTGATGAATAAGATTCACCATAGCCGTCCCTAAAAGTACAGTCCTACTTTGTGCTGTATGAAATACTTGACGATTTGTAGGAGCTGTGGCATGATTGGCATTCGAAGATGATGCGATTGCAGGTACGGAGTTTGAAACTCGAGAAACAGAAACCGAACTAACACCCGAATTCGACCGATTAGTATCCCTAGAAACTTCAGAAGATGGTAACTCACGGTGTAACATAGTATGATGTCTCTTGTTACAAATGGAGCAATTATACGAACTGCTACAATTTTTAGCTTCATGTGTCCTTGCAAGACAATTGACACAACAGTGAAACTTTTTTACCGTAGAAAATCGATCCGCAACAGATAAACTTTTGAATCGATGACAAGAACGTAAAAAGTGAACTTGATTCTTACAAAGAACACAAGAAGCACTTGAAGTTGAAGCAGCATTGGTATGATGCGCTTTGATTTTAGGTTCAGAAAGCCGTTTAGCAGATTCTGAACCCCTAAGATCACGTAAACAATCTAAAGTTTGAACTCTTTCTGTCAGAAAGAGGTCCAAATCCTTCCAGAGTGACAAAGCTGATTTGTCCTTTATACTCTGTTCCCACAGACTAACAGTTTGCGAAGGTAACCGTTGAATACAAAGAAATACAATAATAGGATCCCAGCTGTGCGTCGAAATATTATAAATTGACATAGCCGTAAGGCAACCGTTTATTCCGCGTTGTAAAGTTTTTAATCCCGACGAGGTTTCCTTATCAAGAAAGGGAAGGCTAAATAGCGATTTTAACTGGTTATTAACCAGCATACGCGGATTGTCATATGCGTCCCTCAGGTTGCGCCACGCAACATCAAAACCTTGATTAGTGAGAGGGCATTTCGAAACAATTTCCCGAGCTTCGCCACTAGTTTTCCGAACTAGATGGCATAGCCGCTCAATATTGCTAAGTCGAGAGTTATTGATATAAACCGCTGTAAAAAGATCCCTAAAAGTGGGCCAAGAAATGTAATCGCCCTCAAAAACGTCGGTATCGCATGGCGGAAGCGTTAAATTATGACAAAAGTTGTCAGCTGAATTAAGGTTTACACTCGGAGACTGAGACTGCTCTTTGGGTGTCGCGTTGGATTTAAAATGATGTAATCGTTCATTAATCCTAGATAAACAATTAACGTACGCGTTAAAAGTGGCTTCATATTTCGATTCAGCCGCGTCAAAATCCGCTGGTTCCGCGTCATCCGAATTTTCTAAATATGATAACCAAGTACGATATGTCGATTTTACTTGTTCCCAAAGCAAGTCCAATTCTTTTCCACGAATTTCAAGATTAAATACCGAATGTAATTCCTCACGAATATCGTTGAATTTCGCCTCAAATTTAATGAGCGTATCCGAATCGCGAATAAAAATATCAAGTGCAGTTCCCGGCATTTTGGTTCGAATTTATTTTAAAATAAGTTAATTTAATTTAAATAACAATATAAAAATTCGTTAAAAAAAATCCGAAAAAATAATAATATATTATAAGCTAATAATATAAAACTATATTAAAAAAATTTTTATTTTCTTAATATGTGGTATTATTTTAACAAATTAGAAGCAAAACCAAAATTTGCAAAAAAAAAATTAATAAAAAACACACTGGATATGTCGCGACTAAAACGGACAGTAGGGTGACTAACAATGTTATAGAAAAAACAAACCAACACAATGCGTGTGCGTATATATTAGTGTGAAGAAAAATGAACACACTCTTGAGCATAAACACAAAAAAAAACCAACGCGTGAACGTACAGAGAAATAAAAACTATTCAGCTTAAGCAGCTTAAACACGAAAAAAACGTTCGCGTGAGCGTATATGTATAACACAAAGGAGAAAAACCGATTTAGTTATAATCTTTATTGTAATGTATATCTGTTTAAATGTAAACCTGTTTAAATTATTATTATTTGCACTAAACACTTTTTTTAAACTATCCCGACGGCTTTTTCTCTTTCCTTCGATTAAAACAAACACGATATGATTAATATTTATATTATTACTTGCACTAATCACTTTTTTAAAAATCCCGACGGCTTTTTCTTTTTATTTTCGATTAAAACAAACACGATATAATTAATATCACCGTCCACGTAAAGAATATACACGTAATGTAACGTAACGCGTAGGGTTGTAAAACGAAAAGTATGCAAAAAAATAGTATTTCAATAACGATGAAACTTTTTTTTTTCTTTTTAAATTAATTTTAATTATACACTTTTTAAATTTTCAAGTTTTTGTTTAGCTCACACATAAAAAAAAAACTGAACTATACGCACCTTTTTAATTTATTGTTTTCTGCTGTAGTTGAAGTGAAGGGTTGTTTTTGCAGGTTCTTGCTGATGTTGACAAGATGAAGGCTGTGGGAATGTTGAAATGAATAATTTTTAAAAATTTTCCAAATTTTTCCTCAGGATCCGGTTCGCAGGACCAAATGTTTGCGTATGTAGCAAAAAAGAAATAAAACACAATTTAATTTTAGGTTTGATACGTAGAGAAAATAAGATCTCTATTTTATTTGTATATACAAATGTATAAAAGATGTATTACCTTTTTTAAAAATATGCACAGCGGATGGTGTTTATGTGTACGAATTGTACGAAGGTATCAAAACGATTGATTTTATAAGTTAAAAAATAAAGAGAGAAGGTGGCGAGCAATATCTAAGTACCGTTAACGGTTTTACTAGTTAAAATCTATGTAAACACTCCTTTCAACGATGTATAAAAAAAGGAGTTTCATAGATTTTAACCCAGAATTAACCCAAAAATGGCTAATTGACTCAAAGGCGGAAAAGTACAAAGAAAATATTAAATTGTACTTAAACAATATTTATATTTATATTTATATTTATATTTATATTTATATTTATATTTATATTTATATTTATATTTATATTTATATTTATATTTATATTTATATTTATATTTATATTTATATTTATATTTATATTTATATTTATATTTATATTTATATTTATATTTATATTTATATTTATATTTATATTTATATTTATATTTATATTTATATTTATATTTATATTTATATTTATATTTATATTTATATTTATATTTATATTTATATTTATATTTATATTTATATTTATATTTATATTTATATTTATATTTATATTTATATTTATATTTATATTTATATTTATATTTATATTTATATTTATATTTATATTTATATTTATATTTATATTTATATTTATATTTATATTTATATTTATATTTATATTTATATTTATATTTATATTTATATTTATATTTATATTTATATTTATATTTATATTTATATTTATATTTATATTTATATTTATATTTATATTTATATTTATATTTATATTTATATTTATATTTATATTTATATTTATATTTATATTTATATTTATATTTATATTTATATTTATATTTATATTTATATTTATATTTATATTTATATTTATATTTATATTTATATTTATATTTATATTTATATTTATATTTATATTTATATTTATATTTATATTTATATTTATATTTATATTTATATTTATATTTATATTTATATTTATATTTATATTTATATTTATATTTATATTTATATTTATATTTATATTTATATTTATATTTATATTTATATTTATATTTATATTTATATTTATATTTATATTTATATTTATATTTATATTTATATTTATATTTATATTTATATTTATATTTATATTTATATTTATATTTATATTTATATTTATATTTATATTTATATTTATATTTATATTTATATTTATATTTATATTTATATTTATATTTATATTTATATTTATATTTATATTTATATTTATATTTATATTTATATTTATATTTATATTTATATTTATATTTATATTTATATTTATATTTATATTTATATTTATATTTATATTTATATTTATATTTATATTTATATTTATATTTATATTTATATTTATATTTATATTTATATTTATATTTATATTTATATTTATATTTATATTTATATTTATATTTATATTTATATTTATATTTATATTTATATTTATATTTATATTTATATTTATATTTATATTTATATTTATATTTATATTTATATTTATATTTATATTTATATTTATATTTATATTTATATTTATATTTATATTTATATTTATATTTATATTTATATTTATATTTATATTTATATTTATATTTATATTTATATTTATATTTATATTTATATTTATATTTATATTTATATTTATATTTATATTTATATTTATATTTATATTTATATTTATATTTATATTTATATTTATATTTATATTTATATTTATATTTATATTTATATTTATATTTATATTTATATTTATATTTATATTTATATTTATATTTATATTTATATTTATATTTATATTTATATTTATATTTATATTTATATTTATATTTATATTTATATTTATATTTATATTTATATTTATATTTATATTTATATTTATATTTATATTTATATTTATATTTATATTTATATTTATATTTATATTTATATTTATATTTATATTTATATTTATATTTATATTTATATTTATATTTATATTTATATTTATATTTATATTTATATTTATATTTATATTTATATTTATATTTATATTTATATTTATATTTATATTTATATTTATATTTATATTTATATTTATATTTATATTTATATTTATATTTATATTTATATTGATATTTATATTTATATTTATATTTATATTTATATTATATTTCTTAAATCACTTTTATAAACACTCTTCACTGAGAACTTTACTAAACTGAAGAAAAATGACACTTAATCTTAAATTGAAGAAAAAAAAAAGAAGCAAAAGAAAAAAAGAACCGTTATATTTTTCTTCAATAGTTTATGTGCAGCAGAAAAACTCAGCTTTACATCCACTTATAACAGACAATGTTTCAATATTCGTCAATGCGTTGAGAAACAAAAATATAATAATCCGTTATTTTTTTTTCCCCCTTCAACCATTAACGAATACTTTTAGCAGACAAATTCCAGTAGAGTTCAGTTTGGTTTCGAATAATAACAGACAATGTCTTTCTTTTATAAGGTGAATTTACTATAAAAATATCTACGAAACTGTCTTTACCTGTGTCGTTGTCACGTATATTCATCGACATTTCGATATTTTCATACAAATTTCGCCCTAAGACCGAGTTTGTAAGGAGGAATCATAGATGAAAATATCAATATGACAAAGTCGCTCAAAAAACGCAACCGGGACATTAACAAATTTAATAAACACAGACATAGCATTGTATAATTTTATGTATGTGTTAGTAGCACCTTTAAATGCAATTTACTCAAAATAAAGGAAAAAATTTAAAAATCTGTAAATCTGCAAAACGGCTAAAAAGAAATACGTTTCTAATAATATATGTTTGGTCAAAAACGGGATAAAACGGTAGAACAAAACATCATTCACAAGAAACTGCCTACCCTATTAATATTATAGACTATTCATTTCAATATTTGAATATTGATTGCAAATATTACATATTTTGTTCTGTGTTATTTCTGTGCTTTAGTAGTTTTTTTGACATTTTCATCTAAATCCCGATGTTCCACTTTCCATTGATTTCGAATACTGGAGATGAACGGATCTGACGTTGCCAATAATATATTAAATACATCTTCATTTGTGGAATTTCGTGAAATTTTTCTAGTATTGTGCTCTCTATAAAATCTGTAATCCTTATTGCTTTTTTCCTGAGCCTCCTCCGATAAATCTCCAAGTGGCACCAAGTGATATTTAATGAAATCTTCTCCATGATAAAGGATTTTGTGAACTATTGCAGATATATTTCTCCATGGGTAGTTAGTTGTATATATTTTTGCAGTTTTCTTAGCATAATCTCCAAATTTTCTAAAGTCAATTTCTTCATTGCACGAGTAATATAACTAACTTTACTAATACCCTGTTTCCATAACACAATTCGTCACAGACGAACGAAAATTTGTGTGTATTTTGTTTTTGTTCTTCATACAAATTTTCGTTCGTCTGTGACAAATTGTGTTATGGAAACAGGGTATAAGTTTTAAAAAAAGACAACTTTGCTTTTCCGTAGTTCAATTATATCTGACTTTCTTTATTGTTTTCTTTCTACTTTATAATAAAACTTATGAACTAAATACAAAAGTGCTTATTCTATTGATTCTGTTAATTTTGCATAATTGGTGGTTTTATTGAATTAATTTTATATTTAATAAATTTCCCAATAATTTTGTCTGCGAACTAAATATAAAAGTGCTTATTCTCTTGTTTGTGTTAATTTTGCATATTTAGTAGTTTTATTGAATTTAATAAATTTCGAATTAATTTTGTTTATAATATTTTGTTGATTTATAATTTCCTGTATTAAATTTATTGCCTAATATAAATGTTGTTGTTATTATAGTTGTTGTTGTTGTCTTGGTGGTTTTGGTGGGGATAAGTGTGATGACATAACTCCTCCCTCCTTAATATGAAGTGACGGCCAAAGGGACTGTGCGTAATTTGTTGTCGGCTCTTCATTAATTTTCTGGTCAAGGGAATATGTTATTCTTGTTGGGTTCCTTCTTATTACAGCGATTGCCAGTATTGTGATGAAAATTGTTGTTGAACCGAATACTGAATATGTAACTTTTTCATGTCTTTGACGAGCTCTTAAAACACCATGAAGGGTCATAGCTACGTCAAAAATTGGGAGCAGAAAAATGTTTGTCTATATATTTGCAATACAAATGAGCAAGGTGTATTTTCTGAAAGTCATCTGGCTTACGAGTTATAGCTCGTCAAATCTTGGAACTAATTTTACTCCATTTTTAGGGCTAAAAGTCGTGACGGACTGACCGGTTTACATCCGATTGAAAAATTTTTTGCACGGATATTATTTTTTATGCCCAATATACTAAAAATGAGCGGGGAGCGGAAAAATAACAGATTTCCATTTTTCTATGTATTTCATGGGCGCTCTAATACACACACTCATAATATATAACATCCATAACATGACAACGGCTAAACTAATCGTAGATTATGCTTACACAGCAAAATCCCACGATGAGAGAGCTGTAGTATGCACATATGCATTGGAATGCATACGTGTACTAGCACGTCTACTACTTGGTAATAGTCACTAATCAAACACACTATAATAGTAGCAATAGTCAGCAATAAATTCATTCGTAAAAGCTCCACAAACCATTAAACTGCCTCCAAATCACCCCATTACGTATCAAGTCACACATTGAGTCAATAATCATGAACGATTTGAGCCTCGGTCTTCTTTCAGTTGCTTGCACTTTTAATAATGCAACGCTTGCTTCGATCTAATAGCTTTTCGTTTGGTACAGTTCTTGTACTGTACAATTTACGATTCTTGGATTCTGTCTATTTATCTTGCTATCTAAAACAGGTTTTTAAAAAACTTGATTACTTAACTTAAAAAAAATAATGAAAGTTTTGTAACCTTAAACACAATTTTAATATTATGTTCAAATCAACTTGGATAAATTGGGGTTTGCATCTTGGCTTAAACCATTTACTTGATTTATTTGGATATGTTTAACACAAGCAAATTAAGCATATAATTAGAGAATATAAAAATGTCACAACTTTATTCTTTTTAATCTATAATTGTGCTAAACCTGTATTAGTTTCAAAATAACTTTGAAATTAACGTCTTGAAATTAACTGATAGCTGTGTTTATTACGGTGGAAGAAGAAAGATTGCATTCAGTAGTAATGCAAAATATCTTTCTTTAGATTTGACCTCCGACACATTTAAGAAGTCTATCAGCCGTGTCTATAAGCCTGCATGTGACAGCAGAATGAAATTTGAAACCTACTTTCTTTCAACCATTGAAAAAAACAGGGCACAAAAATATTGTGTGATTGATCGTCCAAGATCGAAATAATCATCAAGTGCATTTTACATTCCATAAAGTTACAAACGTGAATTTGGTTTAGGCATTCGCTTCTCCTAATCTGAAACTTCAGAAAAAGGTTAATATATTTATTTTATTAAACACATTTCGGAAAAATTATATATCAAATTTTTTAATAGGTATAGTTACTTCGGGTATTTACAAGGGAAAAACTGGAAAAATCGTGGCCAGCATCCACTGAATTCTAATAATCTTGGAAGTAATCTCAGCGAATAAGATGCCCCTTTAAAAGTTAAAATTTCTTTTCGTAATTCCGCTCAACAATTTCCTACCTATATCAGGTGGGCAAGATGCCATCCTCCAAGAAGTCCTGGGCTGAGCATCATTCAGTAAGAACTAATTTAGGGGATGATCCGGAAAAAACTATTATCAGCTTGTGATTATTAGCAAAAATTTCCATAAACAAATAATTAAAATTATTAAATCTAAAGTGACAAAAAATTGTATGAATTAAAAATTATTCAAAAACCGTACTTCAACATAACCAAGTAAATCCAGCAAAACAGTTTCCAGAAACGACAACAAGAAAGCAATGCAATATAATTAAATTAAAGTGCCCAGAAATTAATCTAAAATGTGAATTTCTAATGAAATGTTTTTTTAAAATTATATTTCTTTAAATTAACTAAGTAACGTAAAATTCTTATTAAAGAAAATTTATTGTCAATTTCACGTATAAAAAAATCGGTAAAATTTCCATTCATTAATCATAGTAATTGCTTTAAAGTAATGGTTATAAAATTATAAATTTTATTTGATTTCGTTCGTTGCAGTAATTAAAAGTTAACACCGATCACCGTGGGTAAACGAATAATTACTCCTCTTCTTAAAAATTCGTAATTCGCTATACATATAATTCAATAAAACTTAAAAATATAACACCAGCTCTAAATTTGCAACATTACCAAAACAACAAAAAGGGATTATATAAAAGTATCTAACATTTAAAAAAAAATTAAATGCAAAAACAACATTAATTTATATTAGCCATCCCAACTCTCAGCATAGCTACCGTATTTAAAAGGCCTCTTCAAACTTCGATCGAGATGTTAGTAAGTTTTTTTTTTATTAAAACTATAATCTCTT
Source organism: Cordilura impudica (assembly GCA_963682025.1). NCBI lineage: Eukaryota > Metazoa > Arthropoda > Insecta > Diptera > Scathophagidae > Cordilura > Cordilura impudica. Next base: position 220,860,634 of record OY821517.1, on the reverse strand, counting down.
AATTTACATGTTTTCTTGCATTTTTACAAAAATGTTACTCTCAAAGAAGCAACAACAAATCACATACATAATTAATGATTTTTGTCAATTTTTAATTCTTATACAAAATGAAACAGGTTTTTACACAAAAATTGAGAGTAATTTAGTGATCATTATTGCAGTTATAATAATACTTCCATAAAAAATGTAGATATACTACTTTTTAGGTTCTACATTTTTATAAAATTAGATATATTTTATTTTTCCATTAACTTCCATGATGTTTACTTAATAATATTGATGATGAGATAGTAGTAAAGTTTAATTTTATTTTAGGGGTTCTAAAAAAATCGAAGATTACATTAGAACCAATGGTTTGGAAGGGTTTAGAGGCAATTTCTCCAACATCACCTGGAGATTTCGATAGGTAATGGAAACAATGTAAGAATTTATAAATTTTCTTGTAGTTTTCAAGTGCTCGCAGTTTAATAAGATTTATTGTAGTTTTATAAAAAAATGGAGAGTCTTCTAATAATATTGTTGTAGTGTCAAACTGAGGATAAGGAAACTAGATATTTAAATATATTTACAATATGAAATGTAAAAGCGTAAGGACGCATTTTTTTAGTTTATTGTTTTTCAAATAATATTCCCCAAGATGCTTTCCAGCGGATAGCGAAATTTCGAATAATTAAAAAACAAGAAAAAATTTAAATAAATTTGCCTCAATATATAAGTTAACAAACAAAACATTTTGTTTAGTTAATTCTGAATACTCCCTCCCATTTCTTTTTTATTTTCTTCTGTTTGCTGTGTTCGCTTTGCTTATCAATTTGTTTGGGTTCAATTAATTGATTTGTGGCTAAATTGCATTGTGTGTCGCAACAGTAAAATATTTTTATCAGAAACCAATCGATAATATGATTTGTAAGCGAGGGAATAATGTAAACTATAATTGTTGCGTCTCATATTACACTATGTGTCGCAACAGTACTTTGTTCTTTCGCTTGATAAATTAGGTTGTCCATACAAAAAACAAATTATTGATTTTGCTATTTTTTTTTTTTTAAGAAAGACCCAAGAATGTCAAGTGGGCAATAAATTATTTATTTTGTTGTTTTAACAGAAAAGACCCAAAAATTGTCAAGTGGGCAATACTATTTAATTTTAAGTATTAAAACAAAGAAAGACCTAAATTTGAAATGGGCAGCAATATTGTAAACACTAGTTTTTAGTTTTAAATAGAAAAGAAATGAAAAATAAAGTTCAGTTGATATTGAACACTCAACAGAAAAACGTTGTTTTTATTTTAAAATATAAAAAGAAATAACTGGCGCCCAACAAAAAACCCACATATCCTTAGAAGCCCTAAAGTAGTGCAAAGGATTATAGTGGTAAAAGTTAAAATAAGTGCAATTAGTCAGCCCTAAAGTAGTGCCAAACTAAAACTAAAAAGTGCATTTAATATAAAAAAAGAAGCCCTAAAGTAGTGCAAAACTGAAAAGAAGCCCTAAAGTAGTGCAAGACTAAAAAAGTGCATTTAATAAGCCCTAAAGTAGTGCAAAACTAAAAAAGTGCATTTAATAGTGCAAATCTAAAAGCTAAAAGTGCAATTAGTTTTAAAAAGCCCTAAAGAAGTGCAAAATTAAAAGTGCATTAAGACTCCAAAATAAAACTCCCATAAATATTTTCTGAAAAAGAAAAAAAGGAAAAAATTGTTAAATTAAAAAATTCTAATGCTACAAGAAGTCTAATAAAAAAAATAATAACATTTAGCCCAAGAAATTTTTAAATAAAAATATACAAAATAGAAAAATTAATGAATCAAACTATAAGAGGAACTCTAATAAATTTTTTATTGCATTTAATAGCCCTACAACTTAAAAACAATAAATATTTTTAAAATTTAAATCTAATGTTAAAACAAAAAACAAAAAAACCCTAATAAAAACATTAACCTGAGAGACAAAAATTATAAACTCAACTTAAAAGAAGAAAAAAAACGACATAGTCACCAGGCAACGATTTTGCCTGGGCAGCAAAGAAGCACCAACATCAAATTAAAAACACCGACATCAAATTAAATATATCAACATAAAATTCAACATCAAACCGGACCAAACTCAACTTAAGATGAAATATATACCAATTATTTTAATGTAAGTCATAACTGTAAGAAATAAAAAATTCTAATTATTTTATTGACAAGAAAAAATTTATATTACACTTTTAAAAGAAAATTTTTTATTAATCTTAAAGAATAAGAAGAGACATTTTTAACTAATAAGATATTAAAAATTTTAAATTAACCAAACAAGAAAGTAAAAGTAATATGTTACACATTTAAACCTAAGAATAAAATCTTACGAAATAATTCTTTTCCAATACCTTTTCTTTAAAAAGGAAAAACAACGTTATATTTTTTAAAAGAAGTTTTTGAATTTAAAATATTTTTTTTTTCAAACAAAAGAGGAAACTTAACACTTACTTCTAAAGAGAAGGACATATTATAAATTTATGGCCAACCAAAATAATCTGATTAGACCCCCAATCTTAGTTCACAATCCCCAAATCGATCCTCCCAATATGAATCCTCAATTGGGGGCCACTGTAACAGACGTAGTAACAAGACTATGTAGGGAACAATGTAGCAACCTAGTTAGGGAGATTCTAAATCCTGGCGCATCCATGGCAGGTATAGACCAAGAAATCGAAGATAGATATTTGGAGAATTTAGCTGACCTAGACAAGGTACCAGATGTAGTACGATGTCTAAGGGAATTTCCGGGCAATCCTTCCGAATTTAGCTCGTGAAAAAAAGTGTAGAACGTGTACTTAAATTGTATGAATCAACCAGAGGAACACCAAAATACTACGGAGTTCTCAACGTAGTAAGAAATAAAATCATAGGCCCAGCAGATGCCGCTTTAGAGTCATACAATACTCCCCTTAATTGGACCTGCATATCAAAATGCCTTACTCTACACTACGCGGATAAACGGGACCTCGGAATATTAGAATACCAAATGACAACTTTGATCCAAGCAAGTGCCACAATCCAGGAATTTTACCAACAGGTTTATTCTCACCTTTCACTCATAATCAACAAACTTGCCTGTATGGACATTGGCAGAGAGGCTATGGACCTTTTGACACAGACATACCGCGACAAAGCATTAGACACCTTCGTTCGTGGACTCAAAGGAGACCTACCGCGTTTGTTAGGAATTCGGGAACCAGCAGATCTTTCACAAGCATTACACTTATGTCTCAAATTATAAAATCAAAACTATAGGGCTCAACATGCCTATACCCATAAGGTAACTAGGGTCCAACCACATTTACCTCCGAAAAACTTCAAACCACAATTCCCACAATCAACCTTTACAAGACCTCAATTCCATCCAACCTCGCACACATGCCTTCAACAGCCCAAAATTACAGACAATCACAACAGCAATATAACCCTCATCAAAACTTCAGCAGACAACCACAACAACAACATAACCCTCATCATAACTTCAGCAGACAACCACAACAATTCACACCATCAAATTCTTATAATCAACTTGGAAATTTTCGTCCAAATAATCCACCACAAAGACCGTTTGGCCCCAAACCACTACCGAGACCAGAACCCATGGACGTAGACCGCTCAATGCAATCCAGAGCAGTCAACTACCACGACCAAATACCGATTTCTCAGGGAAAAGGCCCCCCTGATAATACATAGCAACAACCTCAAAAATTCCAAAGAAACTTCCATATAAATGCTGGTGACTGGGAAACAGACAATCAAGGTAATAACTCTTGCAACGAAGATGACTTCGAAGCCTATAACAACCATTAACTGGCTAGTGGCACAGACGAAGACCTCCAGGACATGCAGGACTACCTTGACGGTCAAGGCGGAGAACATGTCGACGAAATCCTTAATGAAGATCAACAATTCACTGACATTCATTTTTTAGATTAGCGAATTCGTCTCTGCCGTATTTCGAGGCTAAGACGAGCTCCGGAGAAATACTCAAAATACTTGTCGACACTGGGTCGAACAAAAATTACGTACAAACATCTTTGATAAAAAAATCAATACCCAATGACATCAACTTCTATGCTAACTCCATTGGAGGCAAAACCCCGGTAACGCACCATACATTTGTTAAACTTTTTGGATCAGACATTAAATTTTTCTCACTGCCTTCATTAAAATTATTCCACGCAATATTAGGTAACGATAGTCTCAAAGAATTAGCAGCTATTAATCACGCAGCAGGAAGTTATATGATTATTAAAGGTCATATCAAAATAAATTTAAAACAGATGGTTTCTCAATCAGTCAATTCTATAAATATTAGAACAGAACTCATGACAGCCGAACAAGAAAACAAAATTGAAGAAATTATAGGAAAATATCCCAACGTATTCTCAGAACCAAATGAGAGCCTGACCTACACAACTTCAGTAAAAGGCGAAATTAGAACCACCACCGACAACCCCGTATATTCTAAATGTTACCCATACCCTATGCATTTGAAGGACGAAGTGGAAATCCAAATTAAAGAATTGTTGGGCCAGGGTATTACAAGGCCCTCAAAATCACCTTATAATTCGCCGGTATGGGTGGTACCAAAAAACTAGACGCTTCAGGTGAAAAGAAATACCGAATAGTTATCGACTATAGGAAATTAAACGCGGTCACAATCGCCGACCTATGCCCCATCCCGGAAATTAATGAGGTGCTCTCTCAGTTGGGTGAAAATAAATATTTCTCCGTTTTGGATTTGAGGAGTGGGTTTCACCAAATTTCCTTGAATAAAAGGGACATAGAAAAAACCGCGTTCTTGATCAAGAACGGCAAATACGAATTTACTAGACTTCCGTTCGGATTGAGAAATGCACCATCGATAATTCAAAGAGCCCTCGACGACATATTGCGTGAGCACATCGGAAAAATCTGCTATATTTTTATAGACGATATTATTATATTCGGCAAGGACGAGAAATCCAACCTAGAAAATATCGAACAAGTATTCCACACCCTGGAGATGGCTAACATGAAGGCCCAGCTCGACAAATGCGAGTTTCTAAAGTCGGAAGTCGAATTCCTAGGGTTGGTGATATCCGTAACAGGAATACAGGCTTACCCTAAAAAAGTAGAAGCAATCAACAATTTCCCGATACCAAGAACGCTTAAAGACCTTAGGTCCTTCCTTGGTATGGCAGGCTTCTATCGCCATTTTATTAAGGATTATACCAAACTGGCAAAACCTTTAACGGCTCTTCTGAGAGGGGAAGAGGGACGAATGTCCAAGAATGTTTCAAAAAAAATAAACATTACACTAGATGACAACGCCATAGAAGCACTGAATAAAATCAAAAGAACATTAACATCAGCGGATGTTATGTTATCTTACCCTAACTTTGAAAAAGAATTCCGACTGACAACAAATGCATCCAACTATGCGATCGGAGCTGTATTGGAACAAGATGGTAGACCCGTGACATTTATCTCAAGAACTCTCAGTAAAACCGAGGAACACTACGCTACAAACGAAAAGGAAATGTTAGCAATTGTTTGGGCCCTTAAAAGCTTAAGGAACTACCTCTATGGAGCGACGAAAATAAAGATTTTTACGGATCATCAACCACTGGCGCATGCTCTGAGCAACGGAAATACTAACAGCAAACTCAGGCGATGGAAAGCAATATTAGAGGAGTATAATTACGAACTATTATACAAACCTGGCAACACCAATGCTGTAGCAGACGCACTCTCTAGACCTCCACAGGAAATATTCAAGATTACCTCAACAGACGCTACACAGCACAGTAACCAGAGCTTACCTCGAAATCTCATCCAACATACAATTGCTCCAATAAACGCATTCAAGAACCAACTCATCATAGAACCGAGCGAAACCCAGTCATATGAATTCCAAATTGCCAAATTGTGTTTCCAACGTATCATAGACATGTCATATTGGAACCAATTCTTTCCGAGAAAAGATTGAAGGAAATCTTTACTAAATATTTGAATCCTTCCGTAACAAAATGCGTGAAAACAACCAGCGAAATATTGGGAAAAGCTCAGGAAATATATTCTTCTGACTTTCACAAATATAAATTCCTCTACACAAGAAACATGGTAACCGACATCCTTAGTGAGTCGGATCAAGAGATAGAAATCATAAATGAACACAATAGAGCTCATAGAGGTGCCAGCGAGAAAAAAGCTCAACTTCTTGAGGGATGCTATTTCCCACAAATGACCGCGAAAATAAAGAAAATAGTGGCATCATGTAAGGTCTGTAAAGAGAATAAATACGAGAGACACCCCAATAATATTTATCTACAAGAGACCCCTATCCCACAGTATCCTGGCCAAATAATACACATCGATATCTATATCACGGAAGGTACTTCTATCCTGACGGCAATCGATAAGTTGACGAAATACGCCCAGACGAGGATACTTAAATCAAGAGCTACGGAAGATATTAAACAACCACTAAGAGAAACACTTTTAAACTTCGGTATGCCAGAAATGGTTGTGATGGATAACGAGAAATCCTTTGCTTCTAAAGCTGTTACATTTATGCTGGAAAATCAATTTAAAGTGAAGGTTTTCCGAATCCCACCATACTCCAGCACGGTTAACGGACAGATAGAAAGGTTCCACTCCACTCTTTCCGAGATTATGAGATGTATCAAATCAAGGGAGTTCATGGTAACTTATCCGAACTCTTGGATAAATCTACTTACGAATATAACAACACTGTTCATTTAACCTTGACAAGAAAACCATATGATGCTTTTTTTTGTAAAAGGTCATCGAGTGATCCTATCGAACGGGAAAAAGATATGATTAAAATGATAGAAGACTTCAAGAATCGACAATTATCCGATCTGAAGTACCATAATCACCGTAGGGAAGAATCGAAGAGTTACAAGGAGGGGGAAGTGATTTTCGTCAAACAAAATAAAAGGTTAGGGACTAAACTGAGCAAGAATTATAAACAGGAGATAGTTAAGGAAAACAGAGCGAGGTAAAGATTTTAGACCACACTAGTTCACGAATTGTGGCGATTGACACAGGTATAGCAAAACTCCAAATGGGGTCCGTAAAATTGATACATGAGATAGAATTGGACAATTACCAGAGGTTTATCGACGACACAAAAGCGACAGTAACTGCGAAGATAAGTACATCCCATCCTTTACATCCTTTCCTAGATCATGAGTTATCCCAATTGCAAAACAAACTAGAACAGCTGAAACCTAGATCAAAAAGATCTCTCAACTTCATAGGTTCGGCATGGAAATGGATAGCAGGAAGCCCTGACCATGACGACTTCGAAATACTAACACAGAAGACAAATAAGGTATTAAAAAACAACAATAAACAGGTAATAATCAATAAACTATAATTGGACAAAATCAACGAGTTAACATCCAAGATGAATAATCCCTCCCATTTCTTTTTTATTTTCTTCTGTTTGCTGTGTTCGCTTTGCTTATCAATTTGTTTGGGTTCAGTAAATTGATTTGTGGCTAAATTGCATTGTGTGTCGCAACAGTAAAATATTTTTATCAGAAACCAATCGATAATGTGGTTTGTAAGCGAGGGAATAATGTAAACTATAATTGTTGCGTCTCATATTACACTATGTGTCGCAACAGTACTTTGTTCTTTCGCTTGATAAATTAGGTTGTCCATACAAACAACAAATTATTGATTTTGCTATTTTTTTAAAAAGAAAGACGCAAGAATGTCAAGTGGACAATAAATTATTTATTTTGTTGTTTTAACAGAAAAGACCCAAAAATTGTCAAGTGAGCAATACTATTTGATTTTAAGTATTAAAACAAAGAAATACCCAAATTTGAAATGGGTCGCAATATTGTAAACACTAGTTTTTAGTTTTAAATAGAAAAGAAATGAAAAATAAAGTTCAGTTGATATTGAACACTCAACAGAAAAACGTTTTTATTTTAAAATATAAAAAGAAATAACTTATATAATAGTGTTTATTGATATTTAAAATATCTTAACTACTATCTTAAAACTATTGACACAAGCACTGTCGTGTTAATTACATTCTTCCGTTTTTCCATATTCTTCAGTATTGCATAAAAATTCCGAACAATAGCGAAAAACCGCTTTAAATTTTCAGCAATTGCACGCTTTCTTCAAAATAAGCAAGAATATTGACTTTTTCGGTTTCAGATAGCACTTTACCACGGGGCATTTTAATGCGTCATTATCAGCAACAGCGATCAAACAACTAGTTGTTAAATTAATCTTATGATCAATAGTTTATAACAGACTAACCATAATTTACTTATTGCGTGCTATTTATGCTCCGGCTGATTTGAGCAAAGTTAAAATAACGGTACTTACTGTGATTAGTTTTCCGTTTATGTAATTTATTATTTCTAATCTCTAACATTGTGTAGAATAATAACGGTATAGCAAATATATTAGCATGTTTTGATTGCGTTTGAAGCTTTGCTTCGGTATGTGGTTAACTCAAAGTTGGTTTGCACATGTTTATGTTGTATATGTCGGCCTGGTCTGAATGTAACTTTCAAATAATTTAAAAAAAATTTATTTCAATAGTGCTTGACAAAATCTTAATTAATTAATTAGTCAACAGTTGTTTTCAAGTTGTTTTCTGCCACATAATTGTTAGGTTAAACTTAACTTTTGACAATAAGACCCGGCCACATTTTCAAAAATCTATAAATAATTTTAAAATATTCAAGAAAATTTCTGTACTTAAAAATTAAATAAACATAAAAAATTAAAATAAATGAGGTCAAAAAAATTGGAAAAATGTCAATACAGTTTTGAGCAATTATAAACAAAAATTAGTTTGATTTTGAAAAAACAAAGTATAATGTAGTTTTTATTTAAGTTTTTTATAATTTGCTTTTATGTTTGATTTAGAGAAAACTCTTTCTAGATTTGCGTTGTAATAGATGAAAATTATATAATAAGTGTTTCCATCTATTTTTTAATTCATTAAATTGATAATTTTTCACACATAAAGCTTTTTTTTCTTTTAATCGCATTTTAAGTTTATTCGATTTACCGAATCGACACAAATTTATCGGACTATTAGTTAAACGAAAATTACAATTTTTAATTTATTCAATTGAAGTTTCTTTATTTAAAATTAACCGGTTGACAATTTATTAAGGAAGTGAATAGTTTTATAAATTTATTAATTTCTTCAAAACGTTAATACGGAATGAGTTGAAGTAACAAGTGTATAAATCCAAGGTTGTGAAGTCGGAGTTCGAGTTGGAATAGAAATCGCTGTACATACTCCTGACTCTGACCCAGAATGTAAAATTCTACTTTTCAAAGAATTATCGATATTTACCATAAATTTTATATAAGGTTTAAAAAATTTGATAATTTTAGTATATTTGTTGTTTGGCCAGAATGTTTAAATTTTGTTGTAATTTTTTAAATAAGCTAGTAAGGCCTAAAGTATTCCTCAGTGTAAATAAAAAATAGTTTTTATTACATGATTTATCCCGACGTTTCGTAGATTGTTTGTCAACTTTTTCAAGGTATCGTCTATTTAAATAATACAAACATTACATTAACACAATAAAATTACACCAAGACAAATTTAACATACAATGATAACGTTTTTTCTAATTTTACATTTGTAATTTTGTTTTACATTTAACATAAAACATGTGAACACAAAACACATGAAACATTAATTTAATTATAAAACACATATTAGCCTAACATCACAACTGAGTTGTTTTTTGTGTTCTGTTGAATTTTCAAACTTTCGATCATGTATCTCTTTTTCTCTGTTTTTTCCCTGTCTAGTATTCTAACACCTTCGAAGTCAGCTGTGTGAGTCAACACAGCCATAAGGATCACGGGAAAATGGAATATAATCAAGGACTACACTAAGATTACTAGCTCTAAATTTCTGAAAATCCTCAAATTTTGTCTTAATGCCAATAACTATTTTATCTACGACGATAAAATATATAATCAAATTTTTGGAATGCCCATGGAAAACCCACTTTCCCCTACAATAGCCGATATTATTCTTGACAATCTACTTGGCGAAGCAATAACTACTGAAAACGAAAAACATTAAATTCAAATACATAGTCAAATATGTAGACGATATTCTAGCTATAATCAACATGGACGATAGAGATGACATTTTAAAAACACTAAATAATTTTCACCTCAAGCTACAGTTCACGATTGAAATGGAAAATCACAATGAGATAGCGTATTTGGATACCAAACTAATCCGAACAGACAATGTCATAAAATTTGACTGGTATGCCAAAGAAAGGGCTTCTGGGAGAATTATGAATTTTCACGCGACCAAAGAGTCAAATTTTGAATACAGCCAAAAACTTCATTTTTAGAATACTCAGTAGAAATGACGAACAATATCACACTAAAATTAAAAACAGAATAACAAATGTACTTATAAACAACAGTTTTCCAAGGAAATTAATTAACATATCAATCGAAGATACACTTACACGAATAAAAAATATCAATACTAGCAAAACACAAACCCAGAGAAGCGGCCGAAGAATTTTTATAGTGTAAAATAAATACCTGGCCCAACAGACAGCAAAAACCTACGAACATCAATAGAAACAGAGAACATTAATTTCGCCTAGAAACCAAATACAACATTAAGTAAAATATTCGCTTACATTAAGGCGCCAATAAGAAAACAAAAAAGTAATGTGGCGTATGAAGGAAAAGGCAAGGGTAATGACAATCAGAACTGTGAGCTAATATACATATATAGGAACAACAAAACGTACACTAGAAACTAGAATGGGAGAACATATGATGGACATAAAAATAAAGAATCAACTGCACTATCATAACATATATTAAAAACAGGTCACACAGCTGTCTTCGTAGGTGTTAGAATACTAGATAGGGAAAAAACAGAGAAAAAGAGATACATGTTCGAAAGATTGAAAATTCAACAGAACATAAAAAAAACAATGAACTTCAAAGAGGAAACAAATGACATAAACTCCAATTACATAGTCACAATAAATTAACTCAGCTGTGTTATATTAGGCCAATATGTGTTTTATAATTAAATTAATGTTTCATGTGTTTTGTGTTCACATGTTTTATGTTAAATGTGAAACAAAATTACAAATGGAAAATTAGAAAATAAAACGTTCACATTGTAAGTTAAATTTGTCTTGGTGTAATTTTATTGTGTTAATGTAATGTTTGTATTATTTAAAATAGACGATACCTTGAAAAAGTGGACAAACAATCTACGAAACGTCGGGATATATCATGTAATAAAAATCATTTATCATTTACACTGAGGAATACTTTAGAGCTTACTAGCTTATTAAATTACAACGAAATAATTTTTGTATTTCATTCGCAGGAGTCTAAATTTCATATAAGTAAAATACTATTGTGTTCACCACCAATTACCACTAATAAAATTTAATGAACCCAGTTAATCTTGAAGATATCATTTTTTAAAGACAAATGCAGAGTATTTTGTTTGAACTACCATATGAAGTTTTTTATAGTTTTGTTTTTATAGAATTTTGTTTATAAATATCCTCATTAGACTATTACTTTTTAACATTTCTTGAAAATATCATAGCATAGTAGAGTAGGCCATTGAAAATTATTTAAAAGAAAAGGTATTACTTTTTCACGGTTGACAAAAAAAAGTTCACCCACAAAACGCGGTAAAGTTTGGAAATAATATTTTTTTTATGCGACCTGTGTTTATCTAGTTGAATTGAAATTCATTGTAGGAGTTATTATTTGTGGTAGCGTAGCTAAATTGCCTTATACTATATTTTCATGGAGCGCAACTTTAGGGATTCGACCGGATTCGGTCCGATTCTTTTTTCGTATATTATTTTGGATTATAGTTGTCGTGAAACGTCCACAACGATCTGCCCGTTCTTGCTCGTATATTAGTTAATACACAATGAATGTTTCCAACCGCTCACTTTTTTTAATTTGGCACAAAGAAAACGGCCCTACTAAAAAATTTTCAGCTGTGGCGCCCACGTATTTAATAATATTATAGAGGAAACAAAATATAACAAGGAGTAGTGCCGAGAATTAAAAGAAAAAATTAAGGAACTTCATAACCAAAGTAGTGGAGAAGTGGAGGAATTGTAACAAACGTAACCGAATTTTGAAGTACGCAATAAAGATTGGACAGTGAAATTATATCAGTTGAATCAACATGTAGTCATAATCTAGGACGACTTGAATGAATATACCATTGCTGTGATATACAAATGGGGATGTGATGGCAGTAGTGGACATTTAACTTACCGGCAAAGCTTTACTGAATCGAACTTGATGAATGAACACTAATTTGCTGCATTGTGCCATTATAATTGAAAATAGGAAGCGTAATTTTATCGCAGAATTATTGGCCCTCTTCCACGCGATTTTGTAGACCAATTAAATTGCTGTATAAACTGGCATAAACTTCTGCCTTGGTTATTGCTGAAGTTGAAAAAGTGAAACAGCACACTTTGTAATACGACCTGTAAAAAGTCGAGTATTATGAAAAAGTTGAATCATGTAAAAAGCTTATGTTATGAAATTTACAGTCTGTACGATTTTATTTTCGAAGTCCGATGGTTTTAGAAACATTTGTTTTTTGGTAATATTAAAAAAATGTAAACAAAAACAAAGTGGAAATAAAATATAAATTTCAAAATACATTTGCTTGTTATTCTAAACAGCTGTTTTCATAAGACTTGAGTGTGATAGTGTAAATGGCCTAAGTATGCAGAAGTAATGTCGGTACGATTTTATGACAGTCCGATGAATTTCATCGGATTTCTATTTCGAAAAATCATACGACTGAGTGTTATCGTGTAAATGTGCATTTAACGATTACCAATTAAAAAGTGGCAAATTCGTAGAAAACTTAATTGAATGTACAAGAAAAGTTAAGAAAAGAAATGTCTTTATTAGTTGATATTTCTAAGCATGGGTCAGGTAATACCAATAACGGGAATACGAGTAGAAGATTTTTTCAAAAACCATAGCTAGCTGCACAATTAACTGGAGTCAATAAGGAAATAATCAAGAGATTTAGTATTATTTTAAAAGCTATGGATTGTGGGCATAAAGTAAATGCACAAGCTTTCAAAATATATTGCTGGCAAACGGCGGAAATCTTTGTTGATAAATATTTTTGGTTCTACATGCCATTTACCGTGCACAAAATATTACTTCACAATGCTGGAATCATAAATAATACATCTCTTCCAATTGGCGTGATGTCGGAAGAAGCACAGGAATCACGAAATATGGATTTAAGGAATTTCAGACAACATCATACACGCAAGAACACATTGGAAGATTTAATGCACTCACTTCTTTTCTCTTCTTATCCTCTCATATCCTCGCTCTCCAAATGACCTTCTAGCTACTCACGGAACAACCTCAAAATAGGTAGGGATATTCAAAGTTTGCTTTCATAGCAAATTATACAAGAAGACCCTCTTGGTTCTGATTCTGATCAAAAACATATATATTTTCCTCAAGCCATTTATATAAATTTTATTAACTCTTTATATTTAAAATAATGAAATAAATAACTGTTAAAAATTTAATTCTTTACATATTTCACGGTCTAAAATAAGCATTAGGCTTTGTTTTTATACATTTGGGAATTAAGTGCCGCTAGATTGTGCATTTCGACCACTGTGCAATGTGGAGAAAAATTCCAGATATTGTCACTCCATTACCTCAATTGAGCAAAATGTCAACCCAAAAATGATAATTGAGAGATTTCATGCTTTGGCTGCTTCAGAAAAATTCAAAAAAGGGAGGTATAAAGTTATCTTAAATGAACTTTGTGATTTGTGGAGTAAGATGAAAATACCAAAAATTCAAACTAAATCAGTAAATAGAAAAGTCGAAAAGTTAAGTCGAATTTGAGCGTTTTATCTAGGGATTCCAATACCGGTATTACCGATACCGAAATACCGGTACCGATACCGATACCGAAATACCGGTATTACAGGCTTCGATCGAATTTTTATACCCTATACCACTATGTGGTTTAGGTATAATGACTTTGTGCTGCTGTTGGTAACTACCAAAAATATTTGACCTAGACCCATCTTTTATTATACCGATGGACTCAGAATCACTATCTGATTCGATTTAATGATGTCCGTCCGTCCGTCCGTCTGTGTGTCCATATAAAGCTTGTAATCAAACTGCAGGTCGCAAATATGAATATATTTTGATGAACTTTGGTATATAAGCTTTTGTCGGCCATAGGATGAACGCTACTGAAATTGGTGAGAATAGGTCCATGTTCAGACCTAGCCCCCATACAAATGACCCCTATGAAATCAACATAAATTGCCATAAGATCCAAATTATCATATAAATTTTAGTCAAATGGGGTTTGTTTGTGTTTCTTACATCCATTAATCAGTAGTCCAAAAATGATACCTATGGGACAACTCTTAGTCATAGGCCCCATATAGAACTGCTTCCCGATCTTCACCTAAATCTATCAAAAACAAAAATATTGCACTGATTCTTCTCAAATTTTGTTTGTATATATTTTTGCAAAATACAAGAGACTTTACCAAACATGGTCACGATCGGTCCGTTTTTGGACCTAGTCCCCATATAGATATATCATCCGATATGAACTTTTTCATATCTGCAGTCAAAAAAAATAATAAAAATCCCACTCAAATTTGATTTATGCTTATTTTCTATATCCAGTTAGTTGGGCCTGAGGGATAGGGTCTCTAAACGCATCGTATAGAGTATCGTATAGTCGGTCTAGACCGACTATAATTTTCTTACTTGTTTTAGCATATAAAATGCCACATATACATATGTACGTAAAAATAATCATTTGGAATTTTTATAATTCATCTTAGTAGGTGTGAAAATAATCGTTTATGATTTTAACGTCATTTGTCGTTTTGAATTTTTATAATTCATCTTAGTAGGCGTGAAAATAATCATTTGTGATTTTAACTTTGTCGTTTTGAATTTTTATTCCCTATACCACTATGTGGTTTGGGTATAATGACTTTGTGCTGCTGTTGTAACTACAAAAATATTTGACCTAGACCCATCTTTTATCATACCGATCGAATAAGAATCACTATCTGATTCGATTTAACGATGTCCGTCCGTCCGTCCGTCCGTCCGTCTGTATGCCCATGTAAAGCTTGTAATCAAACTGCAGGTCGCAAATATGAATATATTTTGATAAAATTTGGTATGTAAGCTTATTTCGACTATAGGATCAACGCTGTTGAAATTGGTGAAAATCGGTCCATGTTCAGACCTAGCCCCCATACAAATGACCCCTATGAAATCAACATAAATTGCCATAAGATCAAATCAGTCAAATTGGGTTTATATGTGTTTATTACATCCATTAATCAGTAGTCCAAAAATGATCCCTATGGGAAAAATCTTAGTCATAGGCCCCAAATAGAGCTGCTTCCCGATCTTCACCTACATAAATCTATCTAAAAACAAAAATATTGCACTGATTCTTCTCAAATTTTGTTTGCATATATTTCTGCAAAATTCAAGAGACTTTACCAAATATGGTCAGGATCGGTCCATTTTTGTGCCTAGTCCCCATATAGATATATCATCCGATATGAACTTTTTCATATCTTCAGCCAAAAAAATTAATAAAAATCACACTCAAATTTGATTTATGCTTATTTTCTATATCCAGTTAGTTGGGCCTGAGAGATAGGGTCTCGAAACGCATGGTATAGGGTATCGTATAGTCGATCTAAACCGACTATAATTTTCTTACTTGTTGTTATTCATCTTAGTAAGCGTGAAAATAAATATCATGTAGTAAAATGATTTCTCTATTATTTGTTTTGTTTTATGAATGTCAGAAATTCGTGTCTCGTCAATCTGTATATAAATTCATGCGACAGAAAGTGCAATTTAATTATATAATAGTATTATAGCTAGATTATACTGCAGTAAATAATAATACATATCAAGTGTATTAATTTTAGGCTTATCGTTTTATAAACAAAATCCTCAAAAAGGTAAATATGCTTTTCATTTATGTTTAATTGAAAATAAAACAAGTGAGAAAATTATAGTCGGTCTAGACCGACTATACGATACCCTATACCATGGTTTAGAGACCCTATCTCTTCAGTCCAACTAATTGGATATAGAAAATAAGCATTAACCAATTTTGAGTGGCATTTTTATTAATTTTTTTGGCTGCAGATATGAAAAAGTTCATATCGTTTGCTATATTTATATGGGGGCTAGGCCGAAAAATGGACCGATGCTGACCATATTTGGTAAAGTCACTTATATTTTTAAAAAATATATACAAACCAAAAATCTATGAAATATTTTTGTTTTTTGATAGATTTAAGTGAAAATCGGGAAGCAGCTTTATACGGGGGCTATGACAAAGAATTGCCATATATGGTTTATTTTTGGACAAATGATAAATAGATGTAATAAACACACACAAGCCCAATTTGACCGAGATCTGTATGATAATTTTGATCTTATGGCAATTTAAGTCGATTTCATAAGGTTCATTTGTATGGGGACTAGGTCTGAACATGGACCGAATAAAACATATATATTTACGACCTGTAGTTTGATAACAAGGTTTACACACACAAGGTGGATTCACAGATGGACGGAAGCACAAGTGGGATGTACACACATCTCAAAACTATCCATGGAATAAATTTGTTAAAATCAAAAAGATGTGTTTTGAGCGTTAACAAGAATCCTCATTGTACCTCAAATATGAATAAAAATGTTGGAAGATATACAAACTAATACATGAAGAAGATAATACATTGCCTGCTGTTTAAGCTCGAATGACAGCTAAAGATGGTTTACCTTTTAGAATTTTTTGTACTTCCATTGATTTAAGACGAGCATTAACAGCAAGAGGACTTGGTGAAATTCCTACATCGTCAAATTCTATTCAATCTATGGTAATGTATTATTGCAAAAAAATTAGAATGCAGGTGAAAATTTAACTGTTTTCTAGGAAAGTCAGTGGAGATAAGTTCAGCATTACATTCGATGAATGGACGTCAATCAGAAATTGACGTTATATTAACATAAATGTCCATTCTGACAAAAACTTCTGGAATCTTGAGCTAGTAGATAAAAAACTACAAGATCACGGTATTTCACTACATGAAGGCATTATTGCGCTAACAACGGATGGCGCTTCTTTAATGAAAAAAGTGCTTGTGAATGCAGATCATCAACAATGGCTGGTACATGGCATACAACTAGCGGTTATTAGCGTGCTATATCAGCAGAATATATCTGATGAACGAGAATTATTTCCCTGCGAAAATCACACAGATAACGAAGACGAAACTGATAGCGAAGATGCTAATGGTTATGATGGTATGCTATTAGTCGAAGAGAATGTATTTAAGAAGAACATCCCTAACAGAACTTTAAGTTCTGAAATATATTCATTAATTATAAAGATTCGGGGTGTAGTTAAAATGTTTCGCCTTTCGCCAACAAAAAATGTTGCAACATTACGAAAATATGTTAAGGAAGAATATGGTAAAGAGCTGATGTTGATTTTAAATTCTAAAACTCGTTGGAACAGTTTATTAGCTATGTTAGAAAGATTTTATATGGTGAAAGATTGCGTTTGAAAAGCTCTTATTGATTTAAATATTAATTCTTGTATTCTGGAAGATGAATTCCAGCTACTCTCAACAATAATATCAGCTTTAACCCCCTATTAATGTTGCAGTTGAAAGTTTGTGCTGCGCAGATTCAAAGCTCTATAAAGCAGATATTAATTAAAAATTCATGTTGGATGAGCTTGCACAACAAAAAACATCACTAAGTATTGCGTTGAAAACTACATTAAAATGCAGAATTTTTGAAAGGCGTATGCATTTTTGGGATTTATTGCACTATTTGTACAATCCATCCAACCATGAGCACGACAATTACGGAATATTTAACCAAATAAGCAAAAACAGCCATAATACAAATAATTGTTAAGTTGGTTGAACGTTTGGGAGATCAAACCATAAACATAGACGGAGCAGTGGCAGTGGCTGATAAATTCGACGATGATGTAGAGCTGGTAAATATTGAACCAGAAACTCCTATTCAGGACAAAACCCTTACAATTAAGAAAAAGTTGCAGAAAATTATGTTGAAAAAAATTCAACGCGATAATGAGATAAATTCGAAAAAATCAGCTAAGGATCTCACCAAAGTTATTTGAAGGGAAATCACATATAATCGAGTCTGAAAACATAAAAGGAAGATATTTGCAAAATGTGTATAATTTCTTCATGACCGTTCGTCCTACAAGTGTGGAATCTAAACGTGCGTTTTCTGCAGCAGGATTACTCTGCATGAAAATAATACCACGCCTTTCGGATGAAAGCATCGATAATTTATGTTTTCTGCAAGCATATTTTAATTTACAAACAGAAGGAGTTGAAAAAAAATAGGGTACTTTACCTGTGTATTAATTACTGTATATTTTTAATTATTAATTGTTTTGTTTTATTTTTATTATAGAACTATATTTTTTTTTTTAATAACCATATTAAATAAACAATGAATTGGATTGAATACCATAATATAATGGGAAAAATTAATTTATTCTTGGTGCTTTGCATTTAGATATTTTTATTCCATAAATAATACCGAAAAATACCGATAATACCGGTAATACCGGTATCGAGATTTCCCTAATACCGAAATACCGAGAGGCTTTCGGTATTGGAATCACTACTTTTATCCTCATTAAGTAAAATTCTGGAGAAAATAATAAAAGAACATCTTACTAATTTTATTGATGTATATGATATTTTACCAAAATAGCAATTCGGATTTCATAGATAGCAGAACACAGTTCATCCACTGATCTGAACACTGGACTTACTAACTTCAAATTTTAATAACGGAAAATCTACTGGTATGGTTCTGCTGGACATTAAAGCTGCCTTTGACTCGGTATGGCACAACGGATTGGTTTTTAAAATGATGAATTATAATTTCCCAACATAGATTATTAAACTGATCCACAGCTTTCTGCCGAATCGTATTTTTGAAGTACACATTGGATACGAACATTCTATACAAAAACAAATTTATGCTGGTTGCCCACAGGGTTCGTGCGTTTCTCCAATATTATACAATATCTATACAGCCCATCATTAAATAATTGCGCTACTTCAATTTTTGCTGATGATACTGCTATTCTCAGTTCACAAAATGGAAAATAATCGTAAATTCGCAAAAACCCAAGCAATCTACGTTTCTAGACGAAACCTTGCTTGCAACCAATTTCGCTTAATAATAATTTGGTCCCGCGCTCGAACAAAGTAAAAATTTAAAGATCATGTACCCTTTATTATAGAAAACGTTAACAAAATAATAAAATTGGTCTAGCCTTTAATAAATGGAAGTTCGAAACTCAGCACAGGAAATAAGACCCTTATATTAAAATCTACATTTCTCGCCATTATGTTTTATGCTGCTCCTTTGTGGTCACATAAAAAAATTACAAGTAACCCAATATAAACTGTTAAAAATGATTCATAATTTGCCTTGGTTCCCAACGGTTTTACAATATCGCCAACGTCGAACTAATCAACACTGGTATTCAAAAGCTTGCTTCTAATTTTTACAACAGATATCGCAACTCTGAGTACAATCATACAATGAGCTGATCTTATCGTAATTTTATACTCTTCTTTTATATAAAAAAAAAACAAAAGTTTTTTGAAAATGTTTGCCTCCATCTTTAAACAATGTTAATAGAATTGCAAATTAATTATAAAAATTGTTATTTTATATTTAAGTAGAAAAGGAAAATGTATCCTAAACTCTAAAAATATATTTTTAAGTTTCTTTTTTACATTAATGCTAAATAAAGAACCCCAATTGAAATGAATTGAAAGTAGCTTGAAAGAAGTTATGTGTGATGAATATTCAGTATCAGAGTACGAGTATGAGAACCAAAACTCATCCGACGAATCCAACTACAAGCCCAAGGAACGATAAAATTAGATAAATCATTAATAAATCCATCGGTTACATTAGTTACTATTGCCAGAGCAAAAATTTGTAAGCAATTAGCAGGGTCTGATATTCAAATTGCAACTCCATTTAATTAATTTATCAGTGCTTGCTTTGGAAAATGGAAAAGACCTCACAATATTTAATGGTATTCGAGAAACATTAGACAAATTTGATTTCTGGAAATCCATAAAAATGATCATTTGTGATACAACAAGAATAATTACTGGTCACAAAAATGACATTGTTAAGCTATTAAAGGAATATTATAAATCAACTGATCTTCCTCCACTGCAATATGTCGGTTGGCAACACCATATTTAAGACCTGACCCTAAGGCATGTTATGGATGAGTTATTGGATGGAAAAACATCATCTCCTAATATCTCTTATAATTTTGTTCCAGAACTAATAAATTACTACGGGTATCTGAAACAAAACTATATACAGAATATATGAACTTGGGTTTGCATTTAAATACATACTACCAAAGAAACAAAAAATATACTAATATAAAATTTAAAGGCATACCGCTATTAAGCAGTGCTCCAAATACCGAGACCAGCTTACCCCAATATGTAAATTCAGTTCAAGTGGAACTACTTCCACGTTAGGTTTAACTATTATGAGCACGATTAATTTTCATTTAAAAAATACATTTTATTATGACACTACTTATGAAGTTGATTCATCATTTTTTGTGATTTATTCATATTCAGCAATCTGAAATTAATTTAAAAAAATATCCAAAATATGTATGTACATTAGGGTGTACCAAGGCATAAAGGAAATTTTTTAGAGAACATCGATACGTATACCCTCCATTTCCATTATGTTTGAACTGAGTAACTCAAATAAAAAAGGCAAGAGTGTTAAATTCGGCTGTGCCGAATTTTTGATACCCTCCACCTCGGTTTTAGTATTGTTAATAAATGTAGGCAAAATATTTGAAAAAGTAAACAATTTGTTAAACATAATACCAAATTATTTCAGCAAATACACAGATTTTTTTTTATCATTTTTAGAGTTCTCTACATATTTTATACCATATATTGACACGGTGATGACTGATTTAACACATTTCAAATACCAACCTGCTCGTAGTAACGACAAACAATATTATATTAATTTTACCCAGGTAAATGGTTTATTTTGTTGAATGACCGTAATTTCAAAAGACAGACAGACAGACGCATGTACGGACATTATATCGACTCGAATTGTTATAGGGATTAAGAATACAGACACTCTATGGGGTTGCAATTCATTGTTCAATGGATTACAACAGAATTCTAATAATCACAATAAGGTATCACACTTTCTAAAAATCTTGGCAATTTTTGGTTTGCCATATACCAGGAAAATGCACTTTTTTAAAAAAGTACTTCAAAAGAATTTACTTTTTTTAATGTATTTAAAAAAATTTATTTTATATAAAAGATCCTTTTTTGAGAAAAGCTAACCTTCTAAGAAAATGTACTTTAAAAATGTACTTTTTAATAACAGATTACTTTAAAAAAATACTTTTTTAAGAAAATTTTTTAAGAAAATGCTCTCTTTAAAAAAGGTTGATTTTTAAGAAAATACTTTTAAGAAAGTACTTGTATTTTAAAAGGCTATTATTTAAGATTTTTTTTTTTTTTTTAAAGAATAAGTACTTTTTAAAACGAGGTACTTTAAAAAAATATACGTTTTAAGGAAAGGTACTTAAAAAACAGGTAGCTTTTTAAAAATGTATTTTAAAAAAGGTTACTTTAAGAAAGATACTTCTTGAAGAATGGTACTTAAAAAAAAAAGTGTATTTTTTAAAAAACAACTTCTCTTGTTATAAGGATCAAGAAAATATATGGTTTATGGGCTCAGAAATTTATTTCGATGCGTTATAAACGAAATGACAAACTGATATATACCCTCTGAATATATAAACTTTGATATATACCGCTGGAGGGTTTAAAATCGGTTTGTATTGAAAATTTTTGATTTATTTAAAAAAAATTATCAGTGAATTTTTGATTTTTCTTGGGACGTCTGAAAATTTATAAACAATTCTTAATAAATGAATAATCATCTAAACTATTTGGGGAAATCATCTTGATTATATTTTACTTTTAGCGCTTAATTTTTAAATTTCGGGTTATACCCGAAAATACGTATTAATCTTATTAATTGGTAAAAAGTTCCATATGGTTAATGTATGTGCATTATACTCTTTTGCCAATGTAGTCTTCTAGTACTGTTGCTAGGAAATCTACAGAATTTATAATTCCAACAAAATGGAATTCATGTCACATATTAAACCGTGCTCACAAACACTGCATACCGACCTTTGCATTCGCAATGGAAGACTGGAATGTTATTTCAATAATATTGAAAAAAATTTATTTATTCAAATAGAAATAAAATGTTACAAATGACAAAGGTAAATTCATTCAAGAAACTCTCTTTAATTATTAAGGATTCACTTTAGAACAAATTTTTTTTAATTTTTTAAATACCTTAATAATTTTTCACCTCTTAGAAACTTTTCCGCTCTCTCTGTCCAATTCGTATTGTTTAAAGACCTCGGAATAGGAAGGTCTAAACGCAAAATTATTTTTCCAAAATTAAGATTTTTGTAAACATTTAAATACATAATCACCCACAGCTACTACAACTTGTGGTTGGACCAGCTGTAAAAGATTGTCTGTTGTTCGTAAGCATTCATCACATAGTGGAATTTTGTAGGGACCCTTCAATTCAGTGGGTGTTATATTTTTTCCCATGCAATAGTAAAATGCCAAGGGGCAATTATTGTGTACAAAACAATGTTGAGAGAATGTTTCTAGAGATCCATTATGTCTCTACCACTAGGCTCGTCTCTGATTGTTTCTGAGCCCTGAATAGGTCTCTTGGGTGAGTTAATGGTAGATTTTGGATTATACCATGTAAATGCATTATGTTTTTTACTGTAGTAATATTGCCAAAAGGTAACTTAAAAAATTTGTTTAACACTAGCATAAACAAGCTCTATTATGTATACATTTCGTTTGTACTCACCCCAGTTTGGCCCATACCATCAGCTCCCGGGTGCGTACCAATAAATATTACCTTTTTAAGACCCCTAAATAATGGTCTTAAATACTCGCAATGTAGATAGTTACAATGTAGTAGTAAAATATCTTGATGTCTTCAATAAGTTGCTATTATTCTCATTTATGCAGATGTAAATGACAATGGTTGATTTTGTTTCTAACTTATTCTTTAACATTTTTAATATAAATTAACTTAAATATTAAATTTGTAAACATGTTTGCCTTTAGTTATCTTTCATTTGGTTTTTTTTATTTAGGGTCAAAACCTTAGCGAAAATGTAGAGATATGCCACGTGATAGTTTCTGCATAGGTCAATCTGTATATTCTCTTTGAAGGCAATCTTTAATGATTCAGATAAACTATGTCTCATATATATATATATATATATGTTATGTTAGGTGCTTGCCAACGATGTACATTTAAGATCTGCTTAAGCTGCGTTCTTTTGCTTCCACGTAATGAGCGGCAAAGCGGCGAGCGGCAGAGCGTTGAGAGGCAAAAAATTAAAACATATGAAATTTTACTGAAGTGGCCACGCAATGAGCGGCATGTGAGCTGCATTTTTGAGCGGCTAAGCGGTGCCGCTCAGGAATAGAACTTGTTCTAAATTTTAGTTGTTTTCTGAGCGGCAGAGAATAAAAATGGCAAAACAAATGGCTTTTCTTTGTTTTGTCAATCTGTAGCGCGATTCAGTAACTTCTTTTAACGATAATCGAGTCGTTAAAAAAGAAAACAACAAAATTATCGATTTTAGTATTCAGTAAAATTTTTAAACGATATTCGCTATTGTTAAAGTCAGCTGTTGTTTTTATCTTAACGACAACCATTTTTGTGAAAATATTTTGCTTTTATGATAAAAACTTTTCATATAAATAAAAAAATTAGATAACATATTCAATTCATTATTTTATTTTCAAATAAATAAACAAAAATATTAATAAAAAATAAAGAAGTTAAACATAAACATAAAATCATGTCAGTCTCTCTTGATTGTTTGACGATACAAGATCAGATTACGCATAATAAACGCTTTAAAATATTTCGGTAAATTACTATTGTTGTCCAACAACAATAGTATTAATCCATTTGACAAGTTTTTTTTTTATATTTTTTTGTGTTACAATTTTTTTTTTTTTGTGTTTTGCTTTACACTGTTTCTGAGAGACGATTCACATTGAGAGTTGTAAACACAAACTCTCCCAATCGAACATGAGTTCGAAAAGGAGACTACCAGCTGATAATGTTAACAGCAATGCAAAACGTGCTGTAAATAATAATTATTACCAACCATTACAACACTTAATGATGATGAAAAAACAGATGATGATATGGGGCCATCCATTACACCTAAAACTCATATACCACCTATAACTATCTTAAAAACCAGTACTGATAATATACATACACTTTGTAAAGAAAGTCGTATTATTAAATATTCGATTAGGAAAATTTCAATCGGGTATAAACTGTTTTGTGAAAACCAATATGACTACGAATCTGCTGCTAAGTACTTGAAAGCTAATAAAACGGAATACTTCTCTTACACTTTAAAGAATAATAGACCTTATAAGGTCGTATTATCAGTTCTGGACAAACTAGAGCCAGCAAAGATTGAGTCAAAGCTTATTAAAATTGGCTTAAAATGTACGGACGTGAAAAGTGTTTACCGTAAAACAGACCATAATCGAGAAATCATACTCTATATTGTTTACCTTAAAAAAGGTACTACATCTTTGGCGGAGTTAAGGAACAATGTTAAAAGTATAAACTACATTCGTGTTAAATGGAGTTATCAATCTAAAATACCAAACAAAATTACACAATGCCATAATTGCCAAATTTTTGGGCATGGGTCAAATAATTGTAACATCAAAACATTTTGTGCTAACTGTGCTGGTGACCATGAAACCTCTAAATGCACATCGACAACTGTCAAATGTGCAAACTGTAGAGGTGACCATAAATCTACCGATAATACCTTCTTATGTCAGATTAAAGGAACGTTATTCTAGGCCAATTCGTCAACCCAACCCACAAGCTCGTGCTAACAACACTCAGAATGTAAATATTCAAAGCCATCGTCCGTCAACTAGCAACTCATTTGCTAATGTGGTACGTTCAAATAATACAACACCAAATATTACAACATCAAATAATGCAACACCAAATAATGCTTCAAATGATCTCTTCTCTTTAGAGGAACTTAAAACATTAACGTTAGAGTTAATCGAAAACTTAAAAAATTGTAAAACTAAAAGTGATCAGTTTAATGTTATAACTAACTTAGCTTTTAAATTTCTACCATGAATGCTAATTTAAAGATAGTAATATGGAATTCTAGAGGAAAACGTACTAAAATTTATGAATTTTTTGATTTCTTAGTTAGGGAAAATGTTGATATAGGTTTGGTGAGTGAAACGTGGCTAAACAAAGATATTTCAATGTATCATTCAGATTATTTCTGTTATCGTAAAGATCGTGAAGGCAAAAAGGGTGGTGGAGTAGCAATTGCAATACGCAAAAATATATGTCATGAACTATTACCGGATATTAATACAGAGTTAATTGAAAATGTAGGTATAAAAGTCAAATTAAATGATAACTCAACCATTAAGATTTTAGTTGTTATTTTCCAGGAGGATCTGCGGGTCCTTTGGAAATTAAAAAAAAACAAGTTTAAATCAGATCTAAGGAAATTTTCAATGATTCGAGATAATTATATTTTAGGAGGTGATTTTAACAGCAGAAACCAATCATGGGGTTGCCTTCGAGCCAACTGTTGGGGAAACATAATACATGATTTTATCACAACAAACAAATTTGATATCGTTTTTCCTCCTGAACCTACGCTTATCCCAATATGCAGAAATGTAAATCCTTCTGCACTCGACTTTTTTCTCTCAAATGTACCAGAAAAATTGTCTGCGGCTTCTACTCCTTGCAGGTTAAGTTCTGATCATCTACCAGTGTTTCTAACTTTTAATTCGAGTTGTAAATCAAGTGAGAATCTGAAATATGATCACAAAAACACAAATTGGAATATATTTAAAAGGTACATTAATAACAATGTTTCCAATTTGTCAAATGTGCCCTTAAGTAATGTTGATGATGTAGAAGAACTTGTTACGAATTTTACATTATTAATTCAAAATGCTATCGAGGCAAGCGTACCAAAGAAAAATATGTCAAACTTTTATGTAAAACGTTTACCAAGACATATTTTAAAGCTCTTAGAAACAACTCAAGAAGGAACTGGATTAGATTTAGGCTCCCTTTATATAAACAACAGTCAAACTTTTTAAATATTGTTATTCGTGATAATATATCCAAATTCAGAAACTCCAATTGGAATAATATGCTTAAAAGTCTGGATAAGTCTTCTCCAAAATTTTGGAACATTCCTAGAATTATTAGGAAGAAAACTAAATGTATTCCAAGTCTCAAACAAAATGATAATTTGTACACTAAAAATTTACAAAAATCAGAAATAATTGCTCAAAAGTTTCTTTTGAACCATTCTATTTCTACTAATATGAGCGACATGAACACAATTCAGATGGTCTCTAACTCTATAAATGTATTAACCGCCGAAAGCTCTTCAGAGCATATCGCTAATATCGTTAGTACCATAAAAATTAAAATCATTATACAAAATCTTAAAAATAAGAAGAGTCCAGGCATGGACGGTATTTCCAATAAATGCCTTAAAGCTCTCCCCCTAAGTGGATTAGATATTCTTTCACGTATATTTAACGCTTGCATAAAGCTTTGTCACTTTCCACAAGTCTGGAAAAAGGCAAAAATAATTGCTATTCCAAAACCAGGAAAAAATCACTCAAGTCCTGACTCATATAGACCAATAAGTTTATTAAACTCAATGAGTAAAATTTTGGAAAAAATTATCAAGGAGGAAATTTAAAATTTTATAGAAGATAACAACATCCTCCCGGTTCAACAATTCGGTTTTAGATCTGAACATAACACGACACAACCATTAGTCAGAATCAAAAAAATCGTTAAGGACAACTTTAATATTGGTAAATCTACGACCATGGTGCTGTTAGATATAAAGTCGGCATTCGATTCAGTTTGGCATGACGCTCTTGTTCACAAACTATTAAATATTGGTTTAAATAATCATACAGTCTTGCTAATAAAAAGCTACCTGACAAGTCGTTCATTTAGGGTTCATATTGGTGATAAGTTCTCTGCCGAGTATGATATTCCGGCTGGATGTCCTCAAAGTTCGTGTCTCTCCCCAATTCTCTATAATATTTTTACATCTGATTTTCCTACGTTGATTGGTTGTGAGTCCTCAATCTTTGCTGATGACACTGCACTCTTAAGTTCAAATACGTTATCTAATGATACTCTGTGTAACTTACAAATATCGGTAAATACTGTAATTGATTACTTCAAAAAATGGAAAATATTAGTAAACCCGTTAAAAACACAATCTATATTTTTTACCAGAAAGAGGAAAAATTGCTTCTTACCGCAACATAATATTATAGTTGACGGTGTTAATGTACCGTGGGATACAAGTGTCAAATATTTAGGTGTTATTCTAGATAAAAAAAATGATATTTAACGAACATGTTAGCCACATTATTAATAAAATCGATATAACTAAAAAAATATTATACCCGTTTATAAATCGGAAATCTCAACTGAGTATCGAGAATAAACTGTTAATTTTAAAAGTTGTGTTTCATGCAATACTTTTTTATGCTGCTCCTGCATGGTACGATACATCAACATGTCATCTGAAACGTTTGCAAGTTAGCCAAAATAAACTACTAAAAACTATCTATAATCTACCACCTTATTTTTCAACATCGCGTCTTCACTCGCTTTCTAATATCCTGCTAGTCAAGGATAAGATATCTGTTTTAACAGAAAGATTCTTTAATAGATGTGCCAGCTCCTCGCATGACCACATCAGTTCTTTATGCTCTTAAACCGTGTATTTTTAACTATCAACTTTTCCCGTTTTTATAAAACCTTTTTTTTTTTATATTTCTCTAAGGTTTTTGTAAAATTTTTCCTTAACTTATTATATTAATTTTTAAGAAATTTATCACATTGTACAGATACAATATAATTAAGTAGAAAAGTCATACATAATAGACTAAACTCTTAACTTATAATATTAAAAATTATTGTGTATTTACCATGTTACATTTATCAATAAAATATGAAATTGAAATTGATATAAAATCATGCTGTCAAACACGTAGTAATTTGTTTTTTTTTATTCTCCTTTGTGTTTTTCGCTTATTTTGACAGAGATGTCACTCGTTTAAATAAATAGAAAAATAGATTTGTCGACTGTCGTTAAGTGAGTCACTTAATCGTTAGTGCAAACAGCAATAGCTGTCGATATATTTTGCGATTGTCGGATCGTTAAAATTTACAGAATCGCAGAAAGGATTTCACAGATATACGCAATATTGCCAAAAATTTGTCTGGAAATTTACGTACATTTGTATATAAATGATAAAATTCACCGTAATGTCGCATTGCCTGATATATAGTATGAACACCAAACTCTCTTTTTTTCTTAAACGCATTAAATTCTTATAAATATGAATACGATTTTTGCGTAATAACATTGACAATGGCATTTTGACAACTAACCGCTCAGAAATGACGCTCAGTAATAAGCCACTTGCCGCTCGAACCCGCCGCTTTGCCGCTCGATGCTTTGCCGCTCATTGCGTGGCCTCGGCCTAACAGATGATTTTTGTTTATTTCAAGAGTTGGTCTATAAAGCTCTCTCAAGTTTTTTTTTTTTAAATACTGCCATATATGGAAAACAGAGAATTACATTTTTTTTTACATATTAATAGGGAGTTTTTACTATTATACATATTTTGTGGTAACACAAAATAACACAATACAATACAAAATCTAACCCAGTGATGCCAACTTTTGATTTTGAATTAAATTATGTTAATAAAATATATTATCATTTATTGACTCCAAATCCTACTACCTGGGAATTCTTATCGAACTTCAATTTTTTTGGGTTTTACTTTGCATACCATGTCAATTTTGAAGTCATCATGAACACTGGTTCAAACTGCGGATGCCAAACGCATATAACCAATATTTTAAATAAAATAATTTACTTTATTTTCTGAAAACTTCAAATTTCCAACCAAAAAAATTTTAAAAATAATGTATATAAATAACATTCTCATCAAATAGTTGTACTTTTTTTATTTAACTTTGTTCTTTCGTTTAAGAATTATTGCGGTTTATTTATGTAACTATTTTTATGTTAGCAATTCTTAAATATCATCATTGAATTTAAATTATAGTTTCCTTATCCTGAAATGCTATTAATGTCTCCTGACTCACAACATTTTTTTTTTTTGATTTCAGTTGATTTTTTAAATTTAAACATAGGTATTTGGTGTTTTTTGAATTTCAATTTGTGTTTAAATAATAAAATTTATATTTTAAAATTTTAATTATTTCCGATGTTTTAATATGATTTTCTGAAATTCAGTTGATATTTTCTAATATATAATTGGAAATCTAAATCATTGATTCTTCTTTACTCAACCCTGTCTATACTTTTAACATTGATGTGTTTGATATCTAATTGAAAATGTTGATATTCATGTTAAAATAGAAATAATTATTGTAAACTTAATTGGAACAAAAATTGCGGCGCCATCTACTGTGGCATGGTCACACTGAGCAAAATGAAGTGACACTGTGTTTGGTAATACAAAAGAAATGTATTGCAGAATTTTATATAAATAAAATAATATACCGATTTACTTGTAACATGCGGTTATTATGGATATACGTATGTAGAATATATGTATATTATTTTATTATTTAATATATATACATATGTATGTTTGTGTATATATTACACACAAAAAATAAAACACCAAAATACTACAAACTCAACATCAATGTATTTTATATTACTTTTTTTAGCTAATAAATTCATAGATATTACTTTTTCTTAATAATAAACAAAAACCATTTGGCAGTTCTTTTAATTCGTACGTTTTTCCATTATTCGTTTACAAATATGACCATAAGTTTGGCATCCATATTAACTTTTTATTGTATTTACAAAATAGAGTTACTGAGTTCATCATATAGGCACATTTTTGGGGAAACGGTTAACATTTATTGTAATTAGTGTTATTTCAATAATATTTATGCTCTATAATTAACAAACCCGTTTTCATATGCGCATTTCAAGAAATAAACCATAATAATACATTTAACAAGTTAGAACTTTAATTAACATTTTGCAGTAATCCATCAAATTTTCATTAAAGTTTTAACAGGGTAATATTATTCATCGTTAAGGCCCATTTACACGATAAGACTCAGTCGTCCGATTTTTCGAAATGAAAATCCGAACAAATTCATTGGACTGATATAAAGTCGTACCGACATTAGTTCTGCATACTTAGGCCATTTACACCATCACACTCAAGTCTAATGAAAACAGCTGTTTAGAATAACAAGCAAATTTATTTTTAAATTTATATTTTATTTCCACTTTCTTTGTTTTTGTTTACCTTTTTTTTTTTTTTAAATTACCAGAAAAACAATTCTGGTCCGATGAAAATGACAAGTTTTTAGAAATGTTTCAAAAACCATCGGACTTCGAAAAAATTCTACAGGCTGTCAATTTCATAACATGAAGAATGAACTAACTGACGGCCTGGTTAGCCACATGTCACCATAACGTAACGTGTTAGATGTTTTTTTTTCACGAAAAGCTCGTTCCGGTTGCGCTGACACGCTACGTTACGGTTACGAGTGGCTAACCAAGCCGTTCTATCATTCTTGCATTAAAGAGTCAAATGAAGTGCAACTCTGTGTGTTAACACAAAATAATTGTATTTACCGTAAAACAAAATATTGCAGAATTTTATATAAACGAAATGCATAATAAGAAAACAACTTTTGAGCTGATTGGTAGAAAACACTGGCCTTTTATGTATGTATGTATATTATACATTGTATAATGTTCTGAAAGCATTAATATTTTTTATATTAATTAGAATGCTATGAAAACATTGATAAATAATATAAATAATAAGCGGTTATTATGGATATACATACATATATAGAATATACGTATATTAGAGTATTTTGATATCTGCAACAGTAGCATGTATCAATTTGTAGCATTTTGCGATATAAAATTGCAAAATATTGATATTGATTATATATATTAGGGAAGGTCTATTTAAAAATCGCCCAAGTGACAAGGAAAATCGTATTCTAGGGATCAAAATAAAAAACTTTGCCCGAGGAACCATACCTCTAAAACGAATTCTGATGTCCCGACTTTGGACCTGTCTGTCTGTCTGTCTCACTTTGACCCATTTAGAGTTCCCCGATCGAGTCCAAATGTATGATCGACCCCACTAACTTTGTGAGGGCCAACACACCCATGCCAGTGGCACACCCCTTGGAATCCCCCTGAGGGTTTCCCATACAATCATATCAAAAAATCACCATTTTTGGCACTTTACATGAAAAAATCAGCGAAATAGGTATGTTTTTTTCTTTTTGGAGTTTATTTTTCTCTTTAGAAATTTATTTAGTCAGAACATATGTAAATGAAAAAATTAATTTAAATGAATTTAATAGAAAAGAAACTAAAAAAATTATTGTTTGAATTTCTTTTTGCTTTCAAGTCTGGAAACGCTAGCTAGCAATTGAACGTGTCGTTCCGTTGCTTATATGTGTGATGGAAATTTTGGATCAATAAACGGTGGATCATCTTGAATGGTGGTTGAAATACGTTATTTATATCATTCAAATTGATAATTTCTGTGTAACTTGTGCATGGTCTTTGCATGGTAGAATGCAATGGTTTTTTTTAACAGCAATTCGAATCGTCGTATAATTCCACCGTGAATTTTGAAGTCTTATGTTTTCAGTGCATTTACTGTTATTTTATTTCTTTGTTTGATGGTTTTATTGCTATTAAATATGTAACACATATTACATATGTATGTATAGATCAAATATTGAAAGTAATACACAAAAACTTACATGTTGTTTTTCTCTCATTTTTGACTGTTTTCTTATTTTTACTGTTTTTAAATAACTTAAGAACTTTTCGCTATCACTTGAAAAATAACAATGACAAACAAAAGTAAAAAACGAAATTATGATACTTTAAAATCCATAATTGAATAAGCACTGTTTATTAACCAGGTATTGATTTTTTTAAATTTGTCTGATGCAGCAATAAAATTAGTCATAAATCTGAAATGTCTTGTATATACCTGAACTATTTCACTAAATATTTCAATAGGCGCATCGCGTATGATGCAAATTAGACCGCATTTGGTTACTGTACCAAATAAACATCCTTTTAATTTTTTCAAAATTTGCCTGATGCAGCAATAAAATTTTGAAAAAATGTTTTTCATTTGTAAGGGGGAAATTCCTAACGAATTTTAAGAAAGAAAAATCAATTGTATAAAATATCCTGATCCATTTGATTTTTTAAAATTGGTCATAATTCTGAAAAGACTTGTATATACCTGAACTATTTCATTAGTTAAATTATTCAAAAGGTGCATTGCTTATGATGTAAATTAAACCGCATTTGGTTACTACAATAAACAAACATTCTTTTTATGTTCAAAAATTTGACTGTTGCATCAATAATATTATTGAAAAACTTTCCAACGATATTTTTAAAAATATATAAATAACTACCTGTGTAATCAACAACATGTTCTTCAGGGAAGATGGTTTTTCATCTCTCCGTGACAGTGCGTGACTATTCAAAGTTAACCCTTTTTTCACACAAGTGTATGGACCAAGTTTGAGATCGATCGAATGAGGGTAAATAACTTTTAGATCACTCCGTGACTATGCGTGACTACCTCAAAATTAATCTGTAGTCACAACAAGACTATGGGTCAAGTTTTAGATCAATTGCATGAGGGGGAATGGGGTTGCCCCATGGCAGACAGACAGACAGGTCAAAAGTCGGGACATCAGAATTGGTTTTAGAGGTATGGTTCCTTGGGCAAAGTTTCTTATTTTGATCCCTAGAATATGATTTTCCTTGTCACTTGAGCGATTTTTTTGCCTCCCTACAAATCGACCCGACCTATTATATATATATTTTTTATTTAATATATGTATGTATATGTAAATATTACAGCAAAAAATCAAAAGTTATTGTTGTGTTTTTCTTTAAATAAATTAATACATAATGAAATTAAGAAAGAAAAAACTTTTTGGTAAATTTACATTATTTTTTTTTTATTAATAACTACGTAGTTCTGCATTATCTGCTTTTGATGTTGGTGAATTTTTATATTATTACAAAAATACACAATTTAGAATAAGAACAAGGACAATATAGAAACATCATATTTTTCATTTTTTTTTTTACTTTTTCAGTGATTTCTCGGGACCTGTTCCGCCGATTTTAAGGAATGACAAACTTATATATACTCCCCACTGGGGTGGAGGGTATAAAAATGTTGTTGTGTGCAGACTTGATGCCAAATTTGAATTAGAAATTAGTACAATTATGATAAATCGTTCAGTGTTCTTGTATGCAACGTAATAAAAATTGCTTTTGTTCCTTTTCAAGTGAGTGACAAAACCTTGTTTCACTTTAAAAAACACAAATCTTGATAGGACACAATAGTGATGCATGATACTGTATAAATATACATTGAAGCCATGGCTTGACATTAGATGTAACAATGAATAAACATACACAAAAAGTGCTGCCTTGTTCTGTCTCCTAATTTATACTTGACCGTTTAGTGAAGATATTTTTAGGAAATAGATAGCTCTCATCATCCAACGACCATGATGCATGGTACCTGGGGGGTCGAATTAAAAATTTTTTGTGCATCTCCGCCTAGCAATATCAGTACTAGATAGTCATCCCTGGCTATTTTTCGGTCAGATTAGGTCGGCAAAATCCAAGCACATTTTTGATTTCCGAAACGGTCAAGTAGGGCGTAAGCTTGTCTCTGTAGATCTATAATTTATTGGGATTGACACTTCTTTGGAGGCAACCAATTTTGTAATTGAATCAGTTAAATTGTAATATTTGTCGCTACGAGTGTTAAGAGGTCAGAGAAAATGCGACCGACAATTTGAATTTAACGAACATTTCTCAATTAGAATGCTTTGGACAGTTGATTGGCACTATTGCGAACAGCACGGATGATATTAGACAAATATATACAAACTTAAAACTAAGTCGCCAAACATCTATGGATACAATATTCCGCAATTATATGATTTGATTCTATCAAAAAATTCATTTGTTACAAATTTTGGATTATTGGCTTGAGTTTACCAAAAACTACTACGATATGATTATTTTTGATTTTTGAGGTTTCAAAGAAGAATTTTTTTGAAGGCACATAAATAATCAAATTTCTTTGTAGTTGCAAAAAATATTGCTATTTACTGCTTTAATAGCAGTAAATGAAGCACCTGATAATGCTTCAGAAATGATCCAAAATCAACTCAACGATATCGAATTTTGGTTAAAAAATGGAATATAAAAGTAAATACCGACAAATCTGCCCATATAACTTTTACCTTGAGAGGACAAGATTGTCCAGCTGTTGTTTTAAATGGCACGCAAATCCTCAAACATACAAGTGTAAAATATCTTGGTCTCCATCTCGATCGGCTAATTACATGGACCATGTAAAGACCAAAAGAGAACCACTAAATACTAAAACCAGAAAAATGTATTTGCTACTTGGTTCTAAATAAGAATTATCTTTGGAAAATGAACTTTTGCTATGCAAAACCATGTTGAAACCAGTTTGGTCTTATGGAATCCAGCTATGGGGAACCACAAGTAACTCAAATGTTGAAATTCTTCAAAACACTGAGATTAATAACAAAAGCCGTTTGGTTCGTAACTAATGATAAGATTCATAAACATAACACACGGTACTTCGACAGACTTAGTAATGATTGAAATCCGTTAGCAGTTTGCTTATTAGATGAAAGTGACGAGGTTAGTAGGCTTAAAAGATATCATATCTTAGATATACCATACAGAAAATGATCTCCATATGTAAATTATAAATTTCAAGTTATAATTTCACTGGATAAAGATCCAGACTAGGTTAAGCTAAATAAGATAATCAAATTTGCTTATTGTTGTAAAAACAGGTTGTAAATAAATGAATTATATAAAAAAAAATATATATATAGTAGATTTTTTATTTCAATTTTAGCCATTTAAATAAAATCAAAAAATTTAATATCTGCCATAATTAGGACCTTGTTGCATTTAACCCTACGATTCATAACCGGGTACCCGTGTACCTTTTTTGACTTTAAAGTGCTGCTGTGCCTATAATTTTTGAGATATGGACATAAAACTCCGAATCATGAGAAAATTTGGCTAAACTAAGATTTAAATACGAAAAAATTCAAAATATTTTCAATATTTTCTTTAAAAAATGATTTTAAATGTTTCTCCCCCATAAACACACAACCGGGTCCCCGGGTACCCTAATGCAATTCCTATGTAAATGCCTGACATGTAAATGAAAAAACGTTTTTTTGTGTTGTTTTTATTGGAAATAAATGTCTTTTTTATTTATTTTATCATATTTTATATATATTATATTATAATTCATCCGAATCACTATCGTTGTTATTGTGGCAATTGTAGCATTTAGTAATTGTTATGGCGTGCTCATCGCATATCGGCGTGCTACATATGCTGCAATTTTTTCTAGTTTTTCTTCTGCGCTTATTTGGAAGAAGGTTGCACATGTAGCACACGCCCGTATGTACTTTTCTGCCCCTTTGTCGTGCTGACGGAGATGTTGACGGACCTGCAGCACAAAGCACACTCTCCAACGGCCTTCCGATGATGCTTTCAATTGCATTTTTTGTTGAAAATTGGCGCACGCTTTGCACATTTGAAATTCTATTTTCTATAACAGGTTTTCTGCCAGTTGACGCAGGAAATTCTTCCTGCGCGTCGTGGTGTATCGTGCAGTTGGACTATTTCCATAATATATGATGTGTGATGCAAATGCGCTCACATCAATGATGTTATAGAAAAATGCCATCGGCCATCTTCTTGTTTGTCGCTGGGTCGTGTATTCTTGGAGCGTTTGGTCCATTACGTCCACCCCACCTTTTGTTTGGTTATAAAAATTTATAATTTCTGGTTTCCCATTCTCGTCAATTTGTGCATCATCATGCATACTAGAAAGAAGGATGACCGAGTTGGACTTCCGCTGCTTATATGAGAGCAGTGTTACGTTGTCGTAGAAGCCAAATAAACTTGAACCAACGTCTTTTTTTTTGTCTTCTTTCATCTCCGCAGGGATGTAAGCTTTGTTGCGGCGGAGTGTACCCACAATGCTGAGCTTTTCTACTTTTAGTTGCCTAGCCAACGGCAGCGTCGTAAAAAAATTATCCATTGTTATATTTCGTCCGCTAC
Organism: Cordilura impudica; assembly: GCA_963682025.1. Classification (NCBI taxonomy): domain Eukaryota; kingdom Metazoa; phylum Arthropoda; class Insecta; order Diptera; family Scathophagidae; genus Cordilura; species Cordilura impudica. The sequence continues at coordinate 220,824,005 of OY821517.1, read as the reverse complement.
CGTAGTATGGCCCAACTAAATCTCTCACCACTCTTTCGCCAACACCAACTTCACGACCAGTTTCTTGTTTGCCAGTATATATTTGGCCATGAAGTGGATATGAGTTTTTGGCATCGCAAATCCACCATACTTTTATGCCATATTTTGCTGGCTTCGAGGGTATATATTGGGTGAATTTGGTTCTACCACGGTATGGATATAATTGTTCATCAATGGTCAAATATTCTGATGGCACATAATATCTGGCAAGATTTGCATTGAGCATTATCCAAATATCGCGAATTGGCGACGCTTTGTCTTGACGCTGCCGCTCTACCCGTGTTCTGGGGTCGTCAAACCGCATAAAACGCAGCAAATCGAAAAACCTGTTTATTCCCATGGTGGCGCGGATTATTGGGTGAGCCTGTGACGTCCACAAATCTCTTGCGTTTTCGTCATTAGAATGATTTGTGCCAGCTGCAATTTCGTTTGCGTTGTCAACATTCAAATCTTCATTCTCTGATTCCGAAACTTCGCCAGTATAGGACACATTTCCTTCATTTTGGTCTTCCACAGGGTCCACTTCAAGGTCCTCATCTTGAGTCGCTTCCTCAAATAAACGTTGAATATATGTGCTTCTTGCTTCATCACTCAAATTCCAGTATTCCCTTGTAGACAAATATCGGTCGTTGCGGATCATTTTTCACCAACTTCACTGTTCAAATATTCAACACAGACTGGCGAAGCAAATGAAATATTTCAATTTTACGACACAAATGAACATCTGCTATCTAATTCAAAAGCAATTAAGCAAGTAGGTACCGAAAATAAGCAAAATAAGCAAATAAACAACCCTTACATAAAACCAGTTTCTGCCTACTTGTGTCGCTTTAGGTACTTATATACGAACAGAAACCAGTTTTTTTTCTTCCAAATATCAAATTTGGACAGTTGAGAACGCAAAATATAATAAACAACAAAAATATTTACAGGAAAATATTATTTTATTTCAATAAACGCAAAACAACCTACGTCGGGTACCCGGGTACCTGGTTATGAAATTAAAGGAGTTTTGCTGGTTATGAATCGTACGGTTAAGTACTCAAGTTCAACTGTTTCCATGTCGGGTTTATCTAGGATGAGTAGAAGGAACTTACATAATCATATGAAAAGTGCATTTTATTAAGACTGGTAGCGAGTAGTGCAAAATATGAAGTTGATGTACAATTTTGAATACTAAATTTTAATAAAAAGCATTTATATTAATCAATTTCTATCTGCGCTGGCATTTCATTTGTAGATAAAATTGGTTTCAGTATACACGTGGTTTTTCGAGTAGTCCTAATTAATGCACACGATCTGCAAAATGTGTACAACCATTCGTTTGATGGATTTAAAGGTGCTATTACACGAAGTGTTTTTTACATATGTACTGTCACTTTTTTATCCATATGAAATTCCTCATGTCTGTCAAAATTGACTTTTACATATGATTCATAATTTTTGCTATCACACGTGCATATGTATTTCCTTATGACATAACCTCTAAATGTAAACAACAGCTGATTTAATTTGTGAATTTACAAAAATTTATTGTTAAAAGAAAAGTTATGTATTTTTGAATTGTTAATTAATATTAAACAATTTATTTTTCTTTCAATATTAATTTTTATAATTTACTCTGTTTTTCTTTCGCCACAAGCAGTGTTGTATTTTCATACGTTTGTCATGCAAAAATAGAACCTGTTCTAATTGAAAAATGTACTTGTGACTTTCATCATGTATTGTACATAAACAATGTTTCATATGTATCACACGATGTGTACAACTTTTGTTGTGGGAAAATTTGACAGTACATATGTAAAAAACACATCATGTAATAGCACCTTAAGTTGGATGTATGTTATTTATACTTGAAGAAATAAGCTAAAGCTGAAGACCGTTAAATGACAGATTGGATGTATGTAATTTACACTTGAAGAAATAAGCTAAAGCTGAATTTCGTGCAAGTAATTTATACTTGAAGAAATAAGCTAAAGCTGAAGATCGTTAAATGACAGATTGGATATAAGTAATTTATACTTGAAGAAATAAGCTAAAGCTGAAGATCGTTAAATGAAAAATTTTCCCCAACTTTTCCCTAATCAAAACATTAAAACACAATAACAATTTTACTGCACAATCCCAAGTTCCACACAAAGACCTCTAAATAGCATCTAATTGAGCCAATTTTTGGCTCAGAAGAATATCTGTGAAGACAAAATCAAAATGCACTTTTATTTTTCATACCACCGTGGACCACTCGACTGTACATTAATGAACTGTAGCACTGAAACAGTACTTTAAAAATAAAGTGAATTAACTTTATTTCAATGGGAACCGCTCCACATCTGTGCTACAATTGCATTCTCTGTATAGCTTTACTGCGTAAATTTGTACCAGCAAATCCAGATCATTGGAATTTTATACGGTCATAATATAAAGTTTTACAAACAAATATAGGGCGTGAAGATAATAAAAGCAGTCACTTAAACTGTATTTGTCATTAGGTTAAGTAAATCATGTGGTTTAAATGCCGATAGCAAGTACGTGTTGCAACAATAAAGTTAAACGAAGCGTGCTTTGTCACCCCTATGAATTTCTTTGTAATATTATTTTTTAGACAACCCACAGAACATTTTTATTTAGTAAAAGTGTATATTCTTACTACTGAACAATGCATCCATTCTCTGTTAAACACTGGTTTGTTTTCGTAGGATAACAAATAATACAAAAAGTGTGTGTATAATTATTTCCATCCTCATATAACTCACCCTTATGAACACATAAAAATAAAATAAACAAAAATTTTATCTATTGTGTTGACATGTCTTATATTGTAAAGATTAACCACATAACATTGTTAAAGAATATGTTTGGAAATTATTGGTTGATGCAAAATTCGAACGAATATAAACAGACACTCACCATCAATTTATAAAATATTAATTCAGGCAATTGTTGAATAAATTGCACGAGCAGTTTTTTTTAACTTCAATGGAACGATTATTAGTTCCCCTGAAATAGTACTTGAAAATGGTTTAAACATCATTTGCACTCATGAGTGTAAGGATAGTGTTCGCAATTAATTTAAGGTTATTAAGGGATGATTCTTTTGTAATGATAAGTACAGATAATTGTTGACAAATTTAGGTGTTTCGTTGATTAAATAAACTGATAAAAATGAAATAATGCTATTATATTTTATTTGAAGTATACTAACCTTTTTTGATATACATTTTTATATACTTAAATAACAATATAGTATTCAGAATCTGATATACCGGAACTGGTATTCAAAGAAGTAAACATTTATGATATACTGTGAACATACTCTTTCAATAATTTTCTTACACGCTTAGTAAAAATATTCTACACCATGGATAAAATAATGTAATTTTTGCTTCGAGTAAATAGAATTACGAATACCGCTAATTAATACACACCAGGGATGAATAAATTGGTCAAATTCGGACTTCAAAAGTACAATGGTAAATCAATAACTCATATGGTAAAATTCTGAACATCTTCAGTTTATCAAATTTTATATTATATTCCATTACCGACGATATGGACAATTTACTAAGGGACATAAATTTTAATTTATGTATAAGTTCCGGTAGAGAAGATGACTTTTTCCAGAATATAATTTTAAATCGGCCCTATTCCCGTTCGCGTTGTCGTTTGAAAACAAAATAAAAACGAAGTTAGCGATATTTACTGAAAATATATCAGTATTCTCCATTTTGAAATGAAGATAATAACGACAAACAAACATTTTATACTGTAGTCACCATTGTTGGCATCGAAGTTAAAACAACTATAACAAAACAACCATAAATATAACAATAAATTAAAAATAAAAATAACGACAGGGCGCCAATTTAAAATTTTAGTACCCGAAATGTAAAATACTCCTACATATGGTAAGGGTTTTCGGAACGGCATAAAGCCCTTAATTACTATTATTTTTGAAAAAATATTGGAGAAAAATTAAATCCGTTTACACCTACAGTTCGTGATAGAGACGGTTGGCACGAAGTAAGTCAAGCCAAATTAGCAGTATATATTAACTAAAATTTTAATACCAACTATAGATATATTATTAAAATCAAAGGTATTGAAGACTGATATTTAAGGGTGAAAAAGAAGCTTGTGAACAACAAAACAGAAGCCAGAGCAACAGGCTCATTTGATACCATTGGAGGAAGCGGTGACCAATTTTAGATATCATTACCAGAGCATGATTATCAGGTTACTACATATCTAGGCATTTTTCGATCACAAATCTAAGTACAATGAGAATTAAAAGCCAGAAACTCAATTCATTGTTAGTATTGTATTCATTCTGCTGTAGTATAAAAGTTTAGAACTTTTGCAGGGACCAATAATTTTCATATTGGTTCCATCTATACACTCAGTGCTATATTTGTATGGGTACGACGTCCAAAAATGGACCGATCCTGACCATATTTGATAAAGACGCTTGCTTTTTGCAAAAATATTTGCAAATTAAACTTTTCATAGATTTAACTGAAAATCGGAAAGTAGCTTTATATAAGTGTATATAAATTATCAATTAAGATAAACACATAGCGTCATTGCTATAATACTAAAAAGCTGTATGAATATAACTTCGTTCTGTAAAAACTATGTTTTGTATTATATATACCTCCTTAATAATTTTCTAGCAAATAAATTTAATATAAGTTACGAGTGAATCTTTTACTTTTAGTCATAGGAAATACAAACGAAGTGTCAGAAGTGGTTTTGTTTTAGAAAATGCCGCTGGACGAAGAAGATACCATTGTAATAACTTCAATAGTTGCTGATTCTTTGCGACAGGCTATCTCTCACGGAACGTAATCAGCCCTATCAAATATAACTCAACAGCAACAATCAAGTGTAGTCTTTGCAGATATGTTGCCCAAACCTTCCCCTTTCAGTATTGAAGAATACCAAAGCCCGAGAAATTCCCTTAGCGCTTAGGTATTCCACGAAAAAGTATATTATACTGAATGGGCATCCACTGCAGAACAAGTGAGGTTGCAAAAATCAAAAATTTTGTGTGCCCCTAAAAATATTAAATAGAGCTGTTTTACAGGAAATTGTCCAACGATTTCAAATATGCTACTCTTATTGCAATCAGATTTTTGATTCAGAAGATATAGCCCTTCAAAATTGACTGATTTTCAGCGTTCAAAAACCAGACTATTTTAGGTAATTTTCTCCGCTCTCACATACAGTATCGCGAAAACTAGATAGCGGATCGTCATTCTTTTTGATTTTATTGATATGTAATACTAAATGGGGTAAAGACGGGCAGCTGGAAAGTTTTGCATTAGGTAAAGGAATAATCAAAGAACTTATCTTATCAATTTACTAAGAAAAGTAAAAAAAAACTGTACTGTTTGGTTAGTGTTTGTCCAGGTATTTACCAACTATCTTTTCAATATTTCTAAACTTTGATGGAAAATAAAAAAACTGTTAGTTTCTATAACTGCCATATTTTCAAGATAAGTTCTTTGATTATTCCTTTAGCTAATGCAAAACTTTCCAGCTGCCCGTCTTTGCCACATTTTTTGCTGGAGGTAAAATTTTGAAAAAAAGACATTGGTTCCAGAAATGTGTTGCATGCATTATTGCGCAATATAACGGGTGATTTTTTAAGAGCTTGATAACTTTTTTTTAAAAAAAAACGCATAAAATTTGCAAAATCTCATCGGTTCTTTATTTGAAACGTTAGATTGGTCCATGACATTTACTTTTTGAAGATAATTTCATTTAAATGTTGACCGCGGCTGCGTCTTAGGTGGTCCATTCGGAAAGTCCAATTTTGGGCAACTTTTTCGAGCATTTCGGCCGGAATAGCCCGAATTTCTTCGGAAATGTTGTCTTCCAAAGCTGGAATAGTTGCTGGCTTATTTCTGTAGACTTTAGACTTGACGTAGCCCCACAAAAAATAGTCTAAAGGCGTCAAATCGCATGATCTTGGTGGCCAACTTACCGGTCCATTTCTTGAGATGAATTGTTCTCCGAAGTTTTCCCTCAAAATGGCCATAGAATCGCGAGCTGTGTGGCATGTAGCGCCATCTTGTTGAAACCACATGTCAACCAAGTTCAGTTCTTCCATTTTTGGCAACAAAAAGTTTGTTAGCATCGAACGATAGCGATCGCCATTCACCGTAACGTTGCGTCCAACAGCATCTTTGAAAAAATACGGTCCAATGATTCCACCAGCGTACAAACCACACCAAACAGTGCATTTTTCGGGATGCATGGGCAGTTCTTGAACGGCTTCTGGTTGCTCTTCACTCCAAATACGGCAATTTTGCTTATTTACGAAGCCATTCAACCAGAAATGAGCCTCATCGCTGAACAAAATTTGTCGATAAAAAAGCGGATTTTCTGCCAACTTTTCTAGGGCCCATTCACTGAAAATTAGACGTTGTGGCAGATCGTTCGGCTTCAGTTCTTGCACGAGCTGTATTTTATACGGTTTTACACCAAGATCTTTGCGTAAAATCTTCCATGTGGTCGAATAACACAAACCCAATTGCTGCGAACGGCGACGAATCGACATTTCACGGTCTTCAACAACACTCTCAGAAACAGACGCAATATTCTCTTCTGTACGCACTGTACGCATTCGTGTGGTTGGTTTAATGTCCAATAAAGTAAACTGAGTGCGAAACTTGGTCACAATCGCATTAATTGTTTGCTCACTTGGTCGATTATGTAGACCATAAATCGGACGTAAAGCGCGAAACACATTTCGAACCGAACACTGATTTTGGTAATAAAATTCAATGATTTGCAAGCGTTGCTCGTTAGTAAGTCTATTCATGGTGTCTCTTTGACACCATGTCTGAAATCCCACGTGATCTGTCAAATACTAATGCATGAAAATCCTAACCTCAAAAAAATCACCCGTTATGACATATAGCAGTGAAACCCCATTCTTATTGTTATTGTTTCGATCGTTATTGTTAAGATATATAACCGTGAAAACCCATTCTTATTTTTATTGTTTCGTTCGTTATTGTTAAGATTTATAATTTATGTTTTTAATTTTGTAATGCTTATCTGAGATCCTCTGTCAGATTCTGCTCCCTAAATTCAGGTGCAGATACAATTTATGACATATAACCGTGAAAACCCATTTTTGTTGTTATTGTTAAGCTTTATGGTTTTTGTTTTTCATTCTGTAATGCTTACATGTGATCCCTTGTCATATTATGCTCCCTAAATTCAGGTGCAGATACAATGTATGACATATAACCGTGAAACCCCATTCTTATTGTTATTACCCAAGTACGGATACGGAAACACAAACGATGGAAACACTTCGAGAAAATTTTTGGAAAATGATGAGGCTGTAACTCGAATCACTGGAATCGTTAAGAGATAGGGAACGGTCTTGAATGTTTTAAACTGCAAGGAAAAAGTTGATTCTGAAAAATATGGAGAATATGCTTCGAAAACTGCATCCCGTTTAGCAGAATTACATCCACAGAAAAAGTTGACCCCGAAAGTCTGTCGCATGACAAAGAAATAAATGAATATCAGACTTTGCCAATTGGAGAGCTTTCTGAAGAAGCACAGGAGACCCTAAACAAATGTTATAAAAAATATAGATTGCTGAACACTTTTAAATCATCAAGGGTGAGACTAAAGGAGGACCTCTTAAACATGTGAGAAGCATCTTCCGATCCACTTATTTCATCACTGCGGCATGCAAAGTCTCGAAAATAGTTAGAAAATAATTATAGTTCAGAAATTATTAGGCTTTTAGATATACCTTCTTTTACGGATTGTGAGTAATATTTTATAAAAAATATTTAAAAATGAATTAAAAAAAAATTTTTTTTAATTTTTTCTGAAATAATTTAAAATCATTAAAATTAATCATTTAAAGCGAAACATAAAAATTCAAAAATTTAAAAATATTATATTTTACTTCCCATAAAATTGATTTTTCCACAAATTTCAAGTTTTCTAACCCATAAGTAGGCACCTAAAAGGCGTAGAACCCTTTTCAAATACTGATTTTATAGGTTGGTCAATTATCTATCATATGCCTTTTAAATTTTTTTTGATTATCGTATTTGGTTCAAAAGTTATGATTTTTGCAACGATAAACTCAAATGGCGCCACTGTGAGTCGTTGCAAAAAAGAATGGGAAGAGTCATATCACGGGCTACTACTCTAAGTACCAGAATGATAACTGAATGCTCCTGATCTTAAAAGCAGAAATATTATTGAATAAGATGATTGATTTAAAACTCTTTGTGGTTTATACATAACGGATGCCTACTCACACCTTACGATCGCTCAGGCCCTAATCCTAAATATGCCAACACACGGGTTAGTAAGGCCAATAAGAGCAATTTCCGGAGCTGCAACTTGGCAACAGCATATGGCACAGGTATTACACTGCTTGACCAATATGTGCACTTTATTCGATGTATACTGATTTATGAACAGACTAAAAAAAAAACGGTTTACGCTTTAATAATGCAAAATGTGTATTACCTGCCGTGAAATTCTTTGGACACAAGATTGACTCAAATAACAAATCGGATGCATTCATTGCAGTTGTTATTGAACTCCTAAACCCAAATCTGTAGAGAAATTACAACTGTTCCTAGATATAGCTTGTTACCACGGTTCATTCATTTTAAACTCGTCCTATGAGAGAATTACTAAAAAAGGAAATATTTCAATAGACTCCCGAAGTCAACAGAGCATATGAGGGCGTCAAAAATGATCTAATTTCATTCGAAGTGTCAATGCCATATAACCCGATTTTGCCTTTGCTATTGGCCACCGCTGCTAGTAAAGTGGGCATCGGCACCGTCTTGTCCCATCGGTTGCAAAAATTTCAGGAACGACCAATAGCTTTATTTAGTCGCGAGCTAACAATCAGCGAATAAAAATACCAACGAATGGACCGTGACGCTTTGGCAATAATATGTGCAATCCAAAAACTCTTTCTATACGTATATGGTCGTCACTGGGCCCTCATAACTGACCAAAAACCGTTAGCACAAGCCTTCATCTAAATAAGTCGTTGCCGAAATTTTGCAAATTTTGATTTCAATGAACGGAGGTGCCGAGCCATGAAAACAACAAAATCTACAATACAAGAGAACATAAATGAGTTTTTGCGACAACATAGGCGTGCTCCCCACACAACAACAGCAAAAGCACCTGCTCAACTCTTTTTGCTACCGTCCCATTGCTCACGGCTCGACCTGGCAATCTATCAAAATATTTCACTAACACTCACTGAAAGCCAATTTCGGAAAACCAGTTTCAATTTTCGTTCTTTTCAGTCAGGTCAAAGCGTTTGATTCCTCTCGAACAACAACAAAATTGACAAGTGGTAAGTCATAAACTAGGTCCCCTATGAAATTGAATTCCGGTGCAAAATTCACAAGAGGCATATTGACCAAATAAAGATTCGGATGAAGAGGGATAAAGTAGAGGGCTCAGAAGAAGGGCATAATCTAAGGAAGCGGCGCTATGCACAGAAATTAAATCTTTTTGACACAAATTTATCAGCATCTCCAGAAACAGGCAATAATGCAAACACGGAATCGGCAGAGAGTAGGTGACCAAAGCCACCTTTCAGAAATAGTGGTACACTGTTATAGTGTCTCCCCATATTCTCCTAACAAATGCCAGTATAATTTAGATTTGTTATAACGTCTTCCCATATTCTCTTGGCACACGCCAATATAAATTAGTCTTGTTATTGTTGCATTTACGTTTCACAAACAAAAATGCAACAACAACAATGTTATAGTGTCTCCCCATATTCTCCTAACAAATGCCAGTATAATTTAGATTTGTTATAACGTCTTCCCATATTCTCTTGGCACACGCCAATATAAATTAGTCTTGTTATTGTTGCATTTACGTTTCACAAACAAAAATGCAACAACAACAAAAATCGAATTAAATAAAAATTTCATTTCCGTTCACAAAACGAAAACGAAACTTTTAAAAATACAGACAAAATTCCAGGGAATTTTGGGACCACGAAAGTGGTAAACAATTCTAAAGAATTACTAAAAATCAAAACAAATTGAACTAAATTAAAAATGCATTTCCGTTCACAAAACGAAAATGCAACTTATGACATTTTAACTTCCAGACAAAATTCCGAATAATTTTGAGACCACGAAAAGTGGTAAACAATTCTGAAGAATTATTGACCACCGAAAATTGACACATTGGCATTTTTCTTCATATAAATATAGGCAAATTTTATTGTTAAGTTAGTCTTAAGATAGATTCAAATAAATAAACTTCCAAAAATAAAACAAGAGTTTTTTTTTGGTCCTCCACTATTAGGAGATTTATAATTGGCGCAGTCGGTAGGATACCCGAGTATCCTTAAAAAGATTTAAAGTGATACGAGACATTTTAATGTCCTAAACGGTACATACCTTACACTTCATAAACAAAAAAAAAAAACATTTTTAAAAAAGTGGGAAAAAAGAAAAACACGCAAATAAAATTTTTAATCTGACTTTACGGAAGAAAAAGAAATATCCTAACTCCAAGTAACTAAAAATATTTTTTCGAAAAACACACAAATAAAATTTTTTAATCTGACTTTACGGAAGAAAAGGGAAATATCCTAACTCCAAGTGACTAAAAATATTTTTTCAAAAAACACGCAAATAAAATTCTTAATCTGACTTTACGAAAGAAAAGGAAATATCCTGACCCCAAGTGACTAAAAATATTTTTCGATATTCTTAAAAAAAAAGGTGAAAAAAAAAAAAAAAGAAAAACACGCAAATAAAATTTTTTAATCAAACTTTAAACCGAGTAACTAAAAATATTTTATCGAACTAAAAAGAAAAAAAAAAAAAATTCTAAAATATACAAACAAACTTTTTGATCTGACTTTAAGCAATAATTAAATAAAAATCAACAAACAGAATTTTGAGTCGTCAGGCAACGAATCTTGCTTGAACAGCGGCATTGAAACAAAAGGCAACAGGACAATACAAGGAGAAAGAATACCAGCAACCAACAGATTAACGTAAGATTAGAACTAAGTTAAAAATAAGTCTATATTATTATATTACTTACTATTCCCTATGAGTGATATCGAATCAGACTATTACCCGTTTGATTCGGATTCAGAACCGGACTTAGAAGACCAGGAAGACTTTTACGGATTTGCTGACCCTTCCCCTTACCCATACGACTCAGGGTTTGACTCAAACGACGGCTACTCGACAGAAATTAACGAAAACATAGAGCGACATTTTAATCGACAAGAAAACGCAGAGTAGATAGAGTAGACCTTTTACGGAAAGGAACAGAAATCTGGCCATTGAATTTATATAAAATTTTTTTTTCTTCCCCTCAAAAACTGAAATTTTTTTCGACATTCTCTTCCGAATGACTATCCTGACTCTTTGTCGGAATATTCGGATTCAGAGGAAGAATTCGATATAGAGGGATACCCAACTGACAGTGACTCCAACCCTTTTTTAGAGATTTCGGACGATAGTTGCTCTTCACTAAACGAAGACGAACATTTGCTTTAGATTAACTTATTCAAGAATATAGAATAGATATACGGACTTATATTTAATTTTCTTCCAAAATGACAGAACCCCTTTCAATCAGGGTAGAACCCTTGAAATACCTTTACAAATTGCCCGAATTCAGTGGAGATTACGGGGATCTCCAAAGTTTTATAACCTTAATAGATCGAGTTCACCCGATATTAAGGGCTTACGACGAGCCCTCCCAATATCTCTTTTCAGACATAATAAAGAGTAAACTGAAAGGGAAAGCCAGGGAAATCATTGAAATAAATTGTCAGGCTCAATCCTGGGGTAACATTAAAGAGATACTAACGAACAATTTTGGAGAAAGATGGAGTTTAGAGGAACTATTTGATGACCTAAGAGGGACAACTTTTAGGACTAACACAGTTAATTTTTATGACGATATCAAGCGAAAACTACGGAAACTGAACAACAAGACCACTACAGTGCTTGGACATGGTGATGCGGCAAATGAATGCGCAAGGAATAATATGCGCACAGCATTGAATATATTTAAAGAAAAGATCCCGGAACCGATGAAGACGATATTGATATGTCGAAATCCAAACAGTATAGAATCAGCCATGGAAATTCTATTCCAATCAGGACATGCTTACACTTCGGACCAATATTATAAACAGAATAAACGTTATAACAATAATAATAACTATACGAGTAATAGTTTAAATAATAATGGTAATCAACAACAGAACAGGAACAAACCCAGGGAATATAACGGAAACAAACAAATTTCCCAAATCAATAGAGCCAACCAGAGTAATTACCAACACGGCAACAAATACCAACCACGATTTGGAAATCATAACCAACAACACAATTCCCAAACAAACAGATCCAACCACAATAATTATCAACGAAGCTGGATGCAACATGGTGCAAACTACCAGCCACGATCTGGAAACCAAGATCAACAATCAAACCACCGGGCAAACAGCCAACAGAATCCCGAACCCATGGACATTAACATTGTCGAAGAAACCCCAAAAAACTGGGATACAATGCAAAATCAGTGTAACTGTCATAATCACCAACCCATACCATATCCAGATAACATGAACAATAATCCCGAAAATTTTCCTATACAAGCCTCGCGGGAGAACTACCCCATATAATAATAAAAGATAAATTGAAATTCATTATAGACACAGGAGCTACTCACTCTATTGCGAACCCTGGTCTATGTAATCCAAAATGGAAAATTAAATCAAAACCTCTTATCTTCAAAACCCTACAAAACCAAGTTAAGACTACCACTACTTACCGCGTACCCTTATTTTCCGAACTTGGAGATACTGGTGAAGAATTCAATTTAATAGAATGTAAGTTCCACAATTTTTACGATGGAATAATTGGTAATGACGTCCTTAAAAGATTCAAGGCCGTAATAGATTATGAGAACAACATACTAATTATAAACAAAAAACAAATCCCTCTAATGTACCACAGGATGCACACCATCCAGTTCATGACAACAGAAGATAATGGACTAGTTCATGTTAAAGAACAACGAAATAAGAAAGGAGATGTAATTCTTCATGAAGGGATATATAACGTCCAAAATTACAAGATAGAAATACAGAGTTCCTTAACCAATTTGGATGTACTACACATTGACAAAACAGATTTAACAACGGTAAATGCCAAAAACTTTTGCATTTTGGACGAGGAGTTCCAACAAGCAGAACCACCACTTGAGCAAATTCGTATGACTCACATGAATCCTGAGGAGAAAACGGAGGTCAAGAGGATAGTAAAAAGATTTCACAACATATTCTATCAAGAGAAGTCAAATTTAACGTTTACGAACACCATCAAACATAGAATAAATACAACCAACAACATTCCTATCTTTACAAAGTCGTACCGATATCCATATATCCACAAGGAGGAAGTCCAGAGACAAATACAAGAAATGCTAGATAACGGAATAATAAGACAGAGTAATTCCCCCTACTCAGCACCTATTTGGATCGTCCCAAAGAAGGAAGACGCCAGCGGTAAAAAGAAATGGCGATTAGTTGTAGATTATAGAAAGGTAAACGAAGTTACAGTAGATGACAGATACCCGATACCGAACATTGATGAGATTCTCGACAAATTAGGAAAATGTATGTACTTCACCACTTTAGATTTGGCGAAAGGATTCTATCAAATTGAAGTCGATGAAGCAGATATACACAAAACCGCCTTTACAGTGGAAGGAGGCCATTATGAATTTGTGAGGATGCCATTCGGTTTAAAAACAGCACCTGCAACTTTCCAACGCCTCATGAACACTGTACTGAGAGACTACATCAACAAAATATGCCTCGTTTACTTGGATGACATTATAATATTTTCAACCTCCCTCCAGGAACATATTCAATCAATTGGAACAATTTTTAAATGCTTAGAAGATGCAAACCTAAAGATTCAATTGGATAAATCTGAATTTTGTAAGAGAGAAACGGAATTCCTAGGACACATAGTAACCCAAAATGGAATAAAACCAAACCCTTCGAAAATTGAATGCGTACTTAATTTTCCAATTCCAAAAAACCCTAAACAAATTAAACAATTTCTTGGACTCACAGGATACTATAGAAAATTCATTAAAGATTATTCCCTCATTGCAAAACCAATGACAATGTTTTTGAAAAAGGATGCCAAAATTAATATATCTGATCAACGATACCAAGACAGCTTTAATACACTCAAGACAATATTGACCAATGACCCAATTCTTAAATATCCCGACTTTTTAAAGAGATTTACTCTCACGACAGATGCTAGTAACTACGCCTTGGGTGCAATACTCTCCCAGGACGACCATCCAATTTGTTTCGCGAGTCGAACACTCAACGAACATGAGGTCAATTATAGCACTATTGAAAAGGAACTATTGGCTATAATTTGGGCCACCAGATATTTCAGACCCTATCTTTTCGGACGCAAATTTCTTATAGAAACCGACCACAGACCATTAACATGGCTATTTTCAATCAAGGAACCCAATTCGAAATTGGTTAGATGGAGACTAAAATTATTGGAATTCGATTATGAGATCAGATATAAAAAGGGCACGAAAAATAGCAACGCCGACGCATTGTCAAGGATTGAACACCCAAATGTTAACTTACTGGAACCTGATCAGTCCAGTATAAGAGAAAGTAATTCACCTATCAACGTATTTAAAACTCAAATCGTTATTAAAAAGATAACTTCGGGCTCAGTGAGAATGAAAACAGAGAGAATATTCAATAACACTAGAAAGACAATAGGGATCAAACATCTGGACAGAGAATACACGATCACCTTACTGAAAAAACATTTTGATCCAGACCATGTAAATGCCATCTTAATAGATGACGAGTTTTTTAATACATTCAGAAGCACTGCTGAAGAACTAATTTCAGAAAATCACAACTTTAAAATAGTAAGATGCTTGATGAAATTGGACGACATAGAGGATGAGCTCAAATTAACAGAACTAATAGAAAAAGAACACTTGGATAAAAACCACCGGGGAATACAAGCTGTGTTTGAAGAACTAAAAACACTGATCTATAATCCTAAATTGAGGTTAAGGATAACCCAATTTATCAACAATTGCGAAATATGTACCCTTGAGAAGTATGATAGACACCCACCTAAAATTCCGTTAAAAATTACGGAAACACCCAATAAACCACGAGAGATAGTACATATAGATGTTTTTTATACACTGGGAAAGAACCTATTCATGACCATAATAGACAAATTTTCAAAATTTGCAGTGGCATATAAAATAAATGGACGCTCTTGGACAGAATTTAAGACAAAGCTTCTTCAATATATAAGTACACACGGGAAAGTTGAAAAAATTATAGTTGACAACGAATTGGGATTCAAAGCTATTCCCATGCAACAATTCCTGAAAGAGGAAGACATTAACATACATTTCACATCGAATAGTAACCACACATCAAATGCAGATGTGGAAAGGCTACACAATACAATCAACGAACACATAAGACTTCTTAGACACAACGAGCAGAACAAAACGGAAACCATAGAAGAGAAAATTCTTAGAATCATAGGATTCTATAACAATACGATCCATAGCACTACCCGTATCAAACCCATAGACTTTGTTAACGGTAAAGTTAACGAGGATAAATACCGGGAAATTCATGGTAATATAGCTCTAAAGAAAGAGAACTATATAAATAAACTGAATAAGGACAAATCTAATATAGAGTTAAGTGAAGGAACCAATTACATTAGGGAAATCAGAGGTGGGAAGAACCACCGCAAGTACAGAAAAATAGATGCTCTAAAACTGGACGACGAACACATAGCAAGTAGGAAAACAGGACACAAATATTACAAAACACATGTCAGACCTGAGAAAAAATACCAAAACAGAGATAACCCGACCACTAAAAATAACGAATAAAATTTTTTTTTTATTTTTAGATGACGACCTGCATTTTAATGACATTTTTCTTAACGACAATTTACGCCCGAACTCTAGACATACAGGACCTAACAAACAATAACGGATACATACCAATTAAGACCGGAGAATTAAAGGTAATCGAACGATATGACAAAATCATCCACATAGTTAACGTATCCTCCTACACAGAAACTCTAAACTTAATACATAATAATATAATCACACTGAATACAACTACTACCGAAACAAAAGTTTTACTAGACACGATAAATAAAAATTTCGCCTTATTGAAAGGTAGAATAGAAAACCTTAACCCACACTTCAGATCGAAACGTGGATTGGTAAACGTACTAGGAAAAGGACTTAAGTTCATAGCGGGAACCATGGACAGTGACGACGAAACTCAAATTAATCATTCACTCGAAATTCTTTACGGAAATGAGAAAAATTTGACGGACAAGATGAACCAACTAACTTACGTTAACAATATATTATCTACTCAGATACAGAACATTACCAACCATATAAACCAGAAACAAATATTGATAGGAAACTATCTAAACAGATTCAAAGACTTTTTACAAAATAAAATAGCAACTCTTGAAGACGAAATAACATTTTTGGAACACGTATACCAAATAGATAATGACATTTCACTTTTGCGAGACCATATAAACGACATCGGACAAATTATATTTTCTACCAAACTCGGAATAATTCCTACGGACATATTAACAAAGACTGAGCTGGACTTGATTAATGACTTTGACAGTTACACCAACATCAAAGTAGCCGTCAGACTTCACGATAATAATATCGTAATAATCCTTCTGATCCCAAGATATTCGGACGATACTTATTCAAAAATTTTATTCGAACCAATTCCAAACTTCAGAAACAAATCAATCGCTCTTAAAGATTATGAAGTTCTGGTAAATTCAGACAATACCATTTATAATACTAATGTTAAAGACAATTTAAAGAAAAACTTAATTAAGATAGACGATAAATGCCTTACGAATATATTTAACTTTAAGGAAGCATATTGTAATATGAACAATTTTAATCAGACAATTGTAACAGAAATTATGCCCGGTATCCTCATTTTCAAAAATTTTTTTTCCAAGATATCACATAATTGTAACAAAATAAACATAAAAATTAAAGGAAATTTCCTATTGAAATTCGAAAATTGTGAAATTGAAACATTGAACAAAACTTTTTTAAACATAAAAATTAAAACATACGATAAGTTCATTTTACCAAATGTAATTACAAAAATAAGAGAAAATAATAACTCAATGACAAATATAAAATTAGAATCCCTTTATGTCAAACAAATTGAACATGATAAAACTATTGAAGGAATTTTATACAAAAATAACAATTCTAATGTAATAAGCATAAGCGTAGATATAATTATAATTTTTGCTATCATAACCATATCTATATACTTTGTAACAAAAAGAAAAATGTCAATATTACAAATTTCGTCGGAGCCTCAATCTAACGGTGGGGGTGTTATAGTGTCTCCCCATATTCTCCTAACAAATGCCAGTATAATTTAGATTTGTTATAACGTCTTCCCATATTCTCTTGGCACACGCCAATATAAATTAGTCTTGTTATTGTTGCATTTACGTTTCACAAACAAAAATGCAACAACAACAATGTTATAGTGTCTCCCCATATTCTCCTAACAAATGCCAGTATAATTTAGATTTGTTATAACGTCTTCCCATATTCTCTTGGCACACGCCAATATAAATTAGTCTTGTTATTGTTGCATTTACGTTTCACAAACAAAAATGCAACAACAACAAAAATCGAATTAAATAAAAATTTCATTTCCGTTCACAAAACGAAAACGAAACTTTTAAAAATACAGACAAAATTCCAGGGAATTTTGGGACCACGAAAGTGGTAAACAATTCTAAAGAATTACTAAAAATCAAAACAAATTGAACTAAATTAAAAATGCATTTCCGTTCACAAAACGAAAATGCAACTTATGACATTTTAACTTCCAGACAAAATTCCGAATAATTTTGAGACCACGAAAAGTGGTAAACAATTCTGAAGAATTATTGACCACCGAAAATTGACACATTGGCATTTTTCTTCATATAAATATAGGCAAATTTTATTGTTAAGTTAGTCTTAAGATAGATTCAAATAAATAAACTTCCAAAAATAAAACAAGAGTTTTTTTTTGGTCCTCCACTATTAGGAGATTTATAATTGTACACCACAAACACAACCAAAAATTCGTATGACAGCAACACCACTAACACCCCTTAATATTCGTGCACCATCAACCTTATCGGATTACCATACATCACCGGCAGTTCCTAGAACACCAATATCATCCAAGGTTCAAACGCAACAATCCCCTTCAGTAGCAACAGCTAGAACCATAAAGTCAATTACGCCTCAGCCACTAAGGAAATCATTCAGAATTCGTAGACAACTATTGATCTATTCTCAATAGGGAACGGAAATGCACGCGAAGCATTGTTGTGTACGTAACTCATCAATAAACATTTCCATTAGAGCAAAAAAACAGCATTTGCTGCCCACTGTGCAATAACTGGATACACAAATTTTGCCGATGCTGAAATATTAAGATTGGAGACAACAACAATGGGAGAAGATTTACTTTGGAAATGCTACATATTATTGATGTAACTTCTGAAAAGAGACTAAATTACAAGACCGACACTGAGAAATGTGCTCGAATATATCAACACACAACAAGACAACATAGAAAGTTTGAGCAAATATTAGTTTGACAAATATCAACACTAGGACGACACCACTTAATTATTTTTAAGAAAATGTAATAATTTTTATTTTTGTTAAAATATTTTTTGTTTACTATTTTTATGCTTTTGTTTTACTTATATTGTTTTTTGTGTTATAGATTTCCTTGAGGATGACTAACAAGGTGGGTCGAAATATTGGAAAAATAAAATATTAATAATATATTATATAAAAAAAATCGATTTCAATTTTTTTTATAAAAAAAATTTTTTTTTCGTAATGACCTCGTGCCGAACAATTAAGTACTAAAGAAGAAATTATTTAGCGCTAATTATCGTAAAAACACAAACAATTAAATTTAATTAAAATTTTTCTGTTAGTTGTTTTATTTCATTTAACATACATATTAAAAATAGCTCTTAAAATTTTTAGTCAGAGTATATCTTTCGACTCTGAATCAATCCTTCCAGACCGTATAAGTAATTATATAATTGAGATTTATAAACAAAAATTTTAATTAAGTGTTAAAAAATAAAATAATAATTACGTTTAATAATATTAGTATTTAGAGATAAATCAATAAAGACATACAATTCATTAAAATGTTTACATATTTTCATAAAATGGTCAGCATTTGCGTAATTCACACGAAGAACTTGAAGAGATAATTGGGTGAAAGAGCGTGTTGATAGTTGTGGAACATTAAATTTAATATTGTCGAGCAGGAAATCAGAGCAGACATCACCATTTATCATTTTTGTTAGAAAGGCAGCATTCAGCATAGTCCTACCACTTTTTTAATTTAAGCAAGACGAGTTGTATAAGATGGAATTTCATCAAAAGGTTTCAAATATAAACTTCGCAAGCAGAAGAAAATAAATTGTTTTTGAACAAACTCGATACGGCTACTATTAACATTATAATAAGGATCCCAGATTAATGAACCATATTTTAGAATAGGTCTTACAAGAGAAACATAACTGTTTCGTAATAAAAGGATCTATGAACTACTTTGCCCATCGCTTAATAAAAGCCAGCACACCACGAGCATTATTGATTGTCATCTTAATATGTTATACAACATTTAATTTTATGTCTAACAAGATTCCAAGATCCAGAAATTCTTTTAGCAACTCCAGCTGGCAGCCACCTAAAGAGTAGATTCCCAAGGCATTCCAGTTTCTAGAGAAGCGCATATGTTAAAATTTTTTTATATATAAATCCATCAGGTTGAATTTACACCACATGTAAAAACTATCAAAATCTTGTTGGAGGTGTATTTGATAAGATTATTTTTTATAACTAAGGAAAATTGTCACATCATCAGCATACATAAGAACGTTGCAAGGTTTAAAAATATGCGACAGATCATTAATGAAGAGTGGGAATAGTATTGGTCCAAGGTGGCGCCACCTTGCGGCACACCAGAATTTACAATATTGTTTATAGAGTTTATATCATTAAAGCTAACAATTTGTTTTCTGCATAATTTCGGCATCCCATAAGAACTTTTTCATTTTCGGGACAACAAATTCATAACAGTGCAACTCAAATTTGGTTTATGATTATTTTCTATATCCAATTAGACCCTTTCACTAAAGTCATGATATCAGCTATAGCACATTATTTATTCATGGCTCCTAGCGTGACACTTTGCGATAGAATTTTTTATTGCTCGCTGAAGTTTTCATTCATTGATAATAACATCAAAAACAGGAGTGTGTTACACCTCCAAGACTTTTTCTATGATATCATCTGTATTTTAAACATTTTTTTCATTTTTTCACAGTGTCTCATCACAAATTTTACAATAGCCTAAGTTATTAAAGTTTTATTTATTTTACATAGTATATCGTAATCTTCCTCTTTTGATAATTTATAATTCAAAAACTAAAAAAAAACTTTTTAACTTCTGAATGGAAATGATAACAAATAACACATAAATGTAATTAACTGAAAATAAATATAAACAAAAACGGAAACCAAATTAATGGCACTTCATATATTGTAGTTACTTGTGGTTCGAAGTAAGAAATCTATTGTAAGAGCGTAGA
This sequence comes from Cordilura impudica, assembly GCA_963682025.1. NCBI lineage: Eukaryota > Metazoa > Arthropoda > Insecta > Diptera > Scathophagidae > Cordilura > Cordilura impudica. The sequence goes on along the minus strand of OY821517.1, from coordinate 220,803,147 downwards.
CTAAATTTGATTATTTTTAACTTTTTTATTTTCTATAATTATGCTTAAAATCTTCCTTTGTTTAACAGTATTTTGTATATATTTAATTTATATATCCTCACTTTTAACCAAAAAATATTTTTAACATGCATTGTAAAAGGTTTTTAAAAAACACCTATGCATACTTAAAAAAATCTTTGACATAAAATACCAACCCACACAGTGGCGCCCTTAGAACGAACGAGGTTGCAAAAATCGACAATGTGGTGTGTGCTTACGATATATTGAATAAACCCATATTATAGGAAAATTTTCAAAGATTACAAACTTGTTACCTTCAATAAAATTAGACTTTTAGTTTAGAAGTTGACCGATTTTCAGTTTTCAAAAAAAAAACACCAAATTTTTAGACAATATGGTCCAGTTTCAGGTAGAATATATAAAACTAGGTCACTAATCGTATTTTTTTTTTTGTTTCTATTGATTTATGTATTTATTAAGTATATTATAGAAAAAAAAAATGCTGTTTGCTTTGTGTTTCTCCAGGTACATCGTTATTCACCAACTATCTATTTTTCACTATTTTTCAAATATATATAGATCTCGGTCAAGTTGTGTTTTTGTATGTTTATTATATCTATTTATCAGTAGACCCTATAGGATAATTCATAGTCATAGCCCCCATATGAAGCTGATTACCAATATTCACTTAAATCTAACAAAAACAAGTAAGAGTGTTAAGTTCGGCTGTGCCGAATCTTTGATACCCTCCACCTCGGTTTGAGTATTGATAATAAATATAAAGAAAATATTTGAATAAGTAAACAATTTGTTAAACTTACTACCAAATTATTTCAGCAAATATTCTGATTTTTTAGCATTTTTGATGCCCGATTTAACCCATTTCAAATACCAACCTGCTCGTAGTAACGACAAACAATATTATTTTAACTTTACCCAGGTAAATAGTTTATTTTGTTGAATGACCGTAATTTCAAAAGACCCGCGCATGTACGGACATTACAGTGCGTTCATAAATGATAGCACATTTGGTAATCTGTGAATCAATGTTATATAAAATTTTAACTATGCATGCTATAATTATCATCTCTTTGTGGAACGTGTATTAATATGTCCTCTTTCCAAAACTAAACTTATATTACACAAATTTTCCATTAATTAGAAATACCGTTATCAAAATCTCTTAATCCCAGTAGCTACCATATTAAAGCGTTTGAATAGTATATCACAAATGCAACAAAATCTTTGTTTGACAAAAAGTACCGTTTTAATACAACATTTTCTATTAGTTTATTAAAAACATTAGTAATAAGCAAAATGCCACGAGGAAAAGTGTTAAGTGAATTTGAAAAAGGTCAAATTTTAATTTTGTTCGAAAATGGTGCAGAAATTGCAAGTGAAATCGGCAGAATTCGAAAGGTTATTTATAATTATTTGAAAAACACTGAAAACTATGGCAAAAATAAAAGCAGTGGTAGAAAAAATAAGTTGAATGAATGCGAGCGTCGACTTATTTGCTTTTCCAACAAAGTGTGCAAAACTACCATTTGGAATGTTCTTAAGTCTTCCAAACATATTCGGAGACAAAGAATGAAGAAAATTCTTCGTCTTTTGAAACGTCATATTAATGCACGTTTGGAGTTTTGCAAAAATATGATGAAAAAAATTTAATTTGGATGGTCCTGATGGGAGTTTTAGTTATTGGCGTGCCTTACGGAAAAAACCGCAATAATTCTCTCAAAGAGACTTTGGGGGCGGTTCTGTTATGATTTGGGGTGATTTACTGGAGTTGCAAATCGTGCCCACCAAAATGAACAGCGAAAATATTTCGAATTGCTTCAATGCAGTTTTTTTTGCCATTTCTACATGCCAATACAGAAAAAATATATATTTTTCAGCAAGACAGTGCAGCCTGTCATGCCCGCAAATTCACAAAAGAATGGTTAGGTTCGAATGGTTAGGCTCGATGTTTTGGAATGGCCTGCTTGCTCTCCTGATATGAACCCCATAGAAAACACATGGGGAATTCTCGTCAGGCGAATTTATGCTGACAATCGTCAATACATGAATGTAAATGAACTAAAAATTTCAATTTCCAACGTATATAGACTTGAGTCGTTATAGGGATTAAGAATACAAATACTTTATGGGGTTCAATTCATTGTTCAATGCGTTACAACAGAATACCAATAGTCACATTAAGGATAATACTTTTCAATGTTTTTAGAGCTAAAAATTATGCGGTATCTCAAATCAAAATCTTGTAAACATCTTGGCAATTTTTGGTGTGCCATATATCAGGCAAATTTGTTTTGTTAAGCACTTTAAAAGAATTTACTTCTTTTCAAAAAAAATTATTTAAAAAATATTATTTTATATAAAATAGCCTTGTTTGAGAAAAGGTAACTTTCTAAGAAAAGTTACTTTAAGCAGAAAGTTATCCTTATAAAAAAGTACTTTAAAAAAAAAAAAGATTACTTTAAAAAAATAATTATTAAGAAAATATTCTATTTAAAAAAGGGTAGATTTTTAAGAAAATATACCTGTTTAAGTTTTTTTAATGGTTATTTGTTAAGAAAAAAATTTTTTTAGAGAAAAGGTACTTTCTAAAACGAGGTACTTTAAAAAAAATTATATTTTTTAAGGAAAGGTACTTAAAAAAACAGGTACTTTTTTAGAAAGGCATTTTAAAAAAGGATACTTTAAGAACGATACTTTTTAAAGAATGGTACTTCAAAAAAATGTAGTTGTTAAAAAAACAACTTCTCTGTTATAAGGATCAAGAAAATATATGGTTTATGGACTTAGGAATTTATTTCGATGCATTATAAACGGAATGACAAACTGATATATACCCTCTGCATATATGTATACACTTTGCGAGTTTAAAATCGATTGCATTGAAAATTTTTGATTTAATTTAAAAAAGAATTATAATTGCATTTTAGATTTTTCTTGGGACGTCTGAAAATTTATAAACAATTCTTAACCCTCCGTTTGACTATGTAGTCTGGCCAGACAAAATGGTTCTTTTTATCCTAATAACTTTTTTTCTATGCGCTCAATCGGGAAACCCTTTCATGACTTTTCAAATACAGAGTCGCTCGATACAATAAAAACAAATTTAAATCATTTTGTAACTGTTGGTAGAACAAACTTTTGCTTCAAAGTCAGTAACGTCGTATTCGTCTGGACAGACGAAAGAACATTTCTGAGAAAAAAGTACTTTTTCAAAATAAAATTGCTGTAGTTGGCCATGATTTATTTCAATATTTGAACTACGATAAAATTGAATTTGTGAATTCAAGCATAAATTTGAAACCATTTCACACTATTGAAATTAAAATTGCTGTAGTTGGCCATGATTTCAATATTTGAACTATGAAAGAACTGAATTCTGTGAATTCAAAAATACTTTTGAAATCATGGTACACTATTGAAATTTTATTTTTTCGTGATTTGAAATATCTTTCTTTGAAGAACAAGCTTGTCTGTAATAGTCGGTGTTTGAAATTCGAGCAGTGAACATCAACATTTCGTGTGATTTTGTGGTTAATTTTGATTTGCCGGTTTTGTCTACTTTTGTTCGGCTAATAGCTTTGTTTTATTTGTGGTGAAAATGGATTTATTTCTTACCGATGATGAAGTTGTCGATATGGTGGTCCGGCGGTCCACACGGTACAATCAATTATCAGCAGAGGCTAGGCAAGAGCTAGGTGAAAGATTTGCCAACATTATGTGTAACAGTGATGATGAGGAAGATTTTTTTGATGGTAGTGATGACGATGATTTGAACTATATACCACACGAAAATGCATCCGATGTGGAAACTGAGCTCATGGTTGAAAATGACACTCGCGAGGAATCTGATGAAGATGAATTGGAAGTGGAAAATCCTGTACAAGAAAATTTATTTTCTACAATGTTAGGTGTTACTGAAATGCAAGGTGGTAGATTCTACACATCGCGAGATAACACACAGTGGTTTATCGATCCTATGCCGGCTGTCGGTCGTATACGAAAGCATAACGTTCTTCGTACTAGACGTCATGGCCCTATCGCTGGTACTGTTGCTAATCCTATGGCCATTTTTAGATCGATAATGACCCCAGAAATTGTTTCAATTATTGTTCGAGAGACCAACCGCAAAGCTAGTGAGACTACTGCCAAATGGAATGCGGCTAATCCGAGCCGAATTCAGACATGGACGCCCACTAACATAAATGAAATGTATGCATATTTTGGTTTGCTACTATTTGCTGGTATTTTCGGCTCAAATAAACAACCAATAAAGGAATTGTGGGCTTCGTACAATCATGCGATCTATAGAGGCACTATGTCAATGAAACGTTTCATACATATCACGAGATATATATGTTTTGACAACAGTGCGACTCGTGCAGAACGTCTATTGACTAGCAAATCTGCGCACATAGACGATATTTGGATGATGGTAATGGCTAACCTTGAGCGTGTGTACATACCACATGACAATGTCACAGTGGACGAACAATTATTCCCTTTCCGTGGCCGAACCAGATTTACGCAGTACATACCGTCCAAACCAGCGAAATATGGGATTAAAGTCTGGTGGATTTGCGATGCGGAATCCCACTTTCCGTTCAAAGGGATAATTTACACAGGCAAATTGGAAGGCGCAGAACGCGAAACAAAACAAGGTGAAAATGTCGTCATGAAGTTGGTCTCGAAATATCACCACACTGGACATACTGTCTACACCGATAATTTTTTTACCACCTTGCCTTTGGCTTCACATCTCATGTCAGTTGGATTATCACTTGTTGGAACTGTTCGAGCCAACAAACGATTTATTCCTGATGAATTGCGTCATGGTAAAACCAACACCCGCGAATTGTATAGCACATTATTTTGTTATAACAATGCTGTTTCTTTGTGTTCGTATGCTGCCAAGAAGAAAAAGGTGGTATTGTTACTCTCAACCGAGCATTATTCCAATACCGTTGATAACACAAAAAATACAGCTAAGCCTCAGCAAATTTTGGATTATAATAAAAACAAAGCCGGTGTAGATACCATGGATCAAATGGTAACGGATTATACGTGCAAACGTTCAACCAGGCGTTGGTCGTTGGCTATGTTTTCCAATCTGCTCGACATATCCGGTTTAGCTTCGTTTATCATTCACGATGAGTTAGAACCAAAAAAGAAGAGTGACAAACGACGTAGTTTTATTATTGAATTATGCACGCAGCTGGTGTTGCCCCAAATGCAAGAGAGAGCTAAAAATCCAAACATTACTCGATTTCCCAATATTCAAGAAGCCTTGAAAATTTATGGAGCGGTATGTATATGTATATGTATAATTCATTCATACACAAATATTAAACTTTTTTCTTGTCTTAATATCATTTCAGATGACACCAATAGCCACTCTGGTACCCCCACAAGTATATAGGCCTGGTTCATGCGCTATGTGTCTTTGCGAAACTCGCAAGCATCGAAAAACCCGCTTCCGTTGCCAACAATGTGACGACCCCGTTTGCCTTACACACGCAAATGTGCAACACAAGTGTCACAAATGCATTCAAAATGTACACAACAGCAACATACAAAACCAAATTACATAAGTACATACACTATATATTAAAATAAACAAAACTGTTCCTTACAAAATAATAAATTAAAACAAAATTTAACTTAAGTAGAAAATACAAAAAAATATTGTTTTTTTTGCACTGTATTTTCTATGTAACATAGTAAATATTGCTCAAACATATACAGAATACATATATATACATATTCTCATTATAAACATTAACAAAATGACCATAACTACCGCGTGTTCACCTGTAATTGTGCAATAAAAGTTTTCGTCTGGCCAGACGACAAAGTCTGTAACTGCCCATTCGAGTTACTGCCCATCGGAGGGTTAATAAATGAATAATCATCTAACATATTGAAGAAATCATCTTGATTATTGTTTAATATTAGCGCATAATTTTAAAATTTCGGGTTATCTCCGAAAATACGTATTTATCTTATTAATTGGTAAAAAGGTCCATATGGTTAATATAAGTGCATTATGCACTCTTTCCAGGGTAGTCTTCTAGTACTGTTGCTAGGGGATCGACACAATTTATAATTCCAACAAAATGGAATTCACGTCACAAATGAAAACGTGCTCACAACCACTACATACATTGATGTTTTCAATAAGTTGCTATTATTCTCATTTACGGAGATGTCTTCATTAATAATGACAGAGGTTGATTTTGTTTTTAACTTAAATATTATCAGTATAATTCATAAAAAAACTTTATTTTGCCTCTAAAGTATACTTTTGTTATTACACGGTTTTTTATCTTATAAACCATTATTAGAAAACACTATTCATAAACATGTAATAACAGAAAATTAGCTATTAAACGTTTCATTTGATTTATAGTTCTGTGGTGACAACACTAGTCCTCTGTAGTTGTCAGTTTGTTGGTAGTGATGAATAAAATAAATAAATCATCTACTCGGTAATTGAATAATATTTTATTTATTTTCTTTTATATTAGAAATTATTTTAATTTTTGTAGAAAAATAACTTCACTTTAATAAAGGAACAAAAGATGTTGGTAAACAAATGATAACAATATAAAAAAAATAATTTTTTACACATATTTGTTCGACGTGGTAGTAAAAGTAGTCGAATAACGAATATGGCGTTGCAAATTAACAACACTGGTTGGTTTTCAATTAATTTTTATTTATATGTGAAAAATATCAATTGATTTTCAGAGAGTATCAATTGTATTTCAGAAAACATCAATTGAATTTCAGAAAATATCAATTGAATATCAGAATTAAAAAGTACGGAACAAGGGGGGTTTTAGGGGCAACGCTCCGATTTTAATTTTTTTTTGGGGAAGTAGGAACTTTTGGAGTGATTCTAGGAAAATATTTTTTTTCGGAGGTCGAGCCTATTTCCGTAGTTATGGACTTCCGAAATTTTGACATGGACTTGTATATAACTGTGTTATTTAGCATCGGATTTCAGCGATATATATCATTTGAAAGGTTACTTGAGTGCCTTTTATTTGATATTTTTAAATTTAAAATCTATTAACCCATTATGAACCTATTTCAAATTTTGTATTTTTGTAATAGAGTTTTTTCTTAAAAATGGAATTATCTCGTAAATAGACATATATCATGTGTGCTTTTACGTAAACTGAATAAAATCTGGGTCCACTAGCTTCATTTTGATATATATTTCGACATCTTAACCCTTTCAGGACCGGATATATTACGGATTTTACCTACAGTTTTAAGTTTTTTCGAAATATATATTCCTATTTTTTATCAAAAATTTTCATAATATTATGAAAATATATTTGTTAATGGGTTAATTCCTCTATATATTTTTTGAGTTCTTTTTAAGCGCCGCAGAAAATTTTTATCAACAATTTTCATAATATTATGAAAACAGTAGTTAGTGGGTTAATTTCCGTAAAAAAAAAATGATAGTATACCCGGTCCTGAATGGTAAGAAGATGATGACTTCATTTTAATTAGCTACAATATAAAAAACTAGAAGTTGTAGAATTTGTTATACTTACCAATTCTTCCAATTAAATTAATCAATTCCATTATTTTTTTATTTATTTAAAACATATATCTATTTTTTATTGAAATAATAACAAAAATGGTAATTTTATTTTAACTAGACCAATTAATGTAAATAAACATTGAGAAATGTCATTTTATTAAAGGTTTAAAGTAGGGTAAAGCCTACAATAAAAATTTCATATTTAACAAACTTTTATTAAACGTTTGATAAGCTATTTTGTGTTTATGAATACTGTTTTTCCGATTTTTTCTTATTAACAGCTTATTAAGCTGTTAAAAAGTGTTTATGAATTAGACTGCTAGTCGTTATTTAAAATTTCTTCACCTAGTATACTTGGTATTTTACCAAATATTAATTCAAATGGTCAATATTCGGTGTCAATGTGTAGCGTTATGTTGTATGCGAATGAATAGTAAGACATCCATTCACTCCAATTGTCATCATTTACAAAACATAACAATTATCACAATGTTCAATAAATCGCTGATGAAGGCTGAAATGCCAGAAACCGGTCCGATTAAGAATACAGTGCAGTTATGAATTTTTGAAATATATGCTTTCTTCTTCTTTACCACGCACCATTTAAACAAAATTAAAATTTGCAGTAATTGCAATATGTCTGAAAAATGACAAACAAAAAATTTCTTCGCTTCAAAGCGTCATCTCAAATATATGTAAAAGTGCATATGTAGGTATGTACAAAACCGTACATCACATATGACAACTCTTACGAAAACTGAGAATAGTGGAAATTAGAAGTATAAATGCAAAAATATTCAAAAATTCAAAAATAACGATTGTTTGTTTGGACAGAGTTGTATCTTCTGAAATTAATACAAAGTAAAGCTGTATGGTACGAAAACTGAATCTAAACCACACTGCTCGTAGGCCTGACTTTAGGTGAGTGTGTTAAAGCGCTGACCAAAAAGTGCAAGTACGAGTGTATGTGAAGGTTCATGGTTCAAAACCTCACGGCCGCCTTAAGTAGAAAAAATTTTCATATAGAAACAATCTATTCAATTAAAACATAACAATTATCACAATGTTCAATAAATCGCTGATGAAGGCTGAAATGCCAGTAACCGGTCCGATTAAGAATACAGTGCAGTTATGAATTTTTGAAATATATGCTTTCTTCTTCTTTACCACGCACAATTTAAACAAAATTAAAATTTGCAGTAATTGCAATATGTCCGAAAAATGACTAAATCTAACAAACAAAAGATAAAACATATTCATTCAGTACCTATGGTTTCGTTCGACAGTACCTAATGTCTCGCGATGGTAAGGTGTTCCTTGAAATGTTCATTTGTGAACTCAATACCACTGTCAGATTTCAAAGTCTTGAATATTCAATATTTCAATATTAAATTTTCAGTCAAAGCTTTCGCTATTGATTTGGCTCTTTAGTTTCCATTGGGACTGCTATTATATATTCTGTTAGTTCACATTGCATAGTCAATATATGTCTGTAGTATCCAGAAGGACGTAGTGGTCCTACTGTATCGATGACCATAGTGCTAAAACTACCATTTGGTGTGTCCGTTTTACATAATGGTTCTTTTGTGTGTCTTACTTGTTTGTTTCTCTGACAAAGCTAACACGTTAAAACATATCACTTTACCATTTTTCCATGTTCTTCCATATATATTTTTGTTTTAATTTCAAAATTGTCTTTCAAATTCCGAAATGACCTCCGCATGGTGTGTCGTGATACATTTTAATTAATTTTTTCTTCTCCTCATTGTTTATTATTTTCTGTGGATTGCTATATAAAAGAATTCTGACATCATTATTATCATTATTTTCATTAATTTCTTTTTCATTTTCCCATGGGTTATCATCTTAAATATTTCGTCAAATTTTTTAGTGCGAATTTATAATATTTCAAAATGCTTAACTTAGATGAAAGTTTCTCACAAATGTTACCTAAGTATATAGGATTATCACTGCATCTCACGCGCGTTTCATTCCCAGAATGATTATCTTCAATTTTGAATTCTTTAGTCGACTTGTCTAATATAAATTTTAATTTTCTCGCGAGTTTTATATCTTTAATGGATGTACATTCCCACATCTTGAGTTGATCAGGCCCAATATGAGATGTTTTCTCCTTTTCCACATTTATTATTTTCTTCTATTTTACATTTTTTTTTCTTTATTTTTGTGTTATATTTTTATTTTCTTCATTTTGTATCATATATTTCTTCATTTTTCTTGTCATCACTAGTGTCTTTTTTGTTGATTCATCCGTATTATGAGGTATCATTGTTTTTAATATATCTGAGTTTATCTCTATTCTTGACAATGCGTCTGCATTTGTGTTACTTATACCTTTTTTATATATTATTTGAAAATCATAGTCCGATAATTCCAAGTGAATTCTAGTTAATTTTGAATTCGGATTTTTGTGAGAAAATAACGCGACTAGTGGGCGATGATCTGTGACGACTGTAAACTTTCTTCCGTAGAGGTATGGGCGGAAAAATTGTATTCCCCAATATATGTCAAGTACTTCTTTTGCTATAACAGGTTTATTCTTCTCGTATTTATTTAGCAGCGAACGGCTTGCGAAAGATATTGTTCTATCATCTCCAATTTCTCCTTGTGATAGTACAGCTACAAGTGCATAATCAGATGCGTCTGTTGTTAGTACAAATGGTTTTTTCAAAATCTGGATATTATAAAATTGGTGGACTTAAAAATTGCCTTTCAATGTTTCAAACTCTGTTTGACATTGCGGTGTCCATTCGAATTTTGCGTTATCAAGTATCCAAGATACACTACTTTTGGTTTCAAAAAGCAACATTTACTCAGATTTAGCTTCAGATTGTATTTTTTCAGTCTGTCAAAGACCTTAATCAAATTGGAATTGTGGTGTTGTAGACTGCAACCAAATAATATAATGTCATCAACATAAAGAAAAGCTTCAGATTGTAGTCCGGCTAGAGCTATGGTTAGCGTCCTCTGAAAACTATTCGATGATATATTTAAACCAAATGTTAGCCTGGTATATTGATAATGTCCATTAGGTGTAGAAAATGCGGTATACGGTCGTGATTTGTGATCAAGTTCAATTTGATGAAATGAGCTTATTATATCTAATGTTGAAAAATACTTGGCTCTGCCTAGTTTTTCCAAAAAGTCATCCACACGTGTTAATGGAAATTTATCATTGACGATTTTGTCATTTAGCTTTCTAAAATCTACTACTAATTGCTTTAAATCTGTTTGTCCCATTTTCGGAATTACTAAGTGGTGCGTTGTATGGGCTAATAGATGGGGTCAATTATATAAATATATATAAATTATTTGCTGTCAAATCTTCATCCTCAAAATGGAATATTGACTGATATCTTCTAAGTATTGATGTAAGTTCATTTTCATTCATTTAATTCTTCCAAATTCATGTTGTTCATTAATTTTTCAAATCTTTTCTCCATATCTTTAGTATTATTTCCTTTACTCATAACTGCAAGTATCTTGGTTTGTTACATTTAATAATTTCACTTGTTGGCTTCCATCTCTAGGTATTATTGCATTTGCCATATAAATTCTTTTCATAAGTTTCCTATTCAATATCACAGCATCTTCATTCAGTTTTATCTTAAAAGGATCTATAATTTCAATCCTTGTTGGAATTATTACTTCATTAATATTAAACATGAACAAGGATTGTTATCGTTTCACCGTTAATGTTGAAAGTTAATACATATTTGTCTTAATCGATGTTCCATCTGTATTTTGTCAAGAAATCTCTACCCAAGATTCCATCGGTACCTATCGGTATATCACCCGAAACCAGTTGTATTTTTGTTCAATGACTACGTCGTGTATATTTATATTAATAATTGTAGATCCAATTGATCTAATAACTTCCTCTGAAACACCTGTTAATTAAAATAATCATCCGAATCTTCTCCATAACCTTTTAAATATTTCTGCTGTTGTTATTATTATTTCTATGATTGTTATTGTTGTTGTAGTTTCTACCAGTATTGTTTCTATTTACATTGTCGTTCACCCGGTTTCTATTACCTTGCCAATTATTGTTATGATGACCTCTATTCGTATTACTGAAGTTTCTATTATTATTTCAAGAATTTTGTTATTTCTCCGTTGGAAACTATTATTACTTGTCCTTCGATTGCCATTATGAACATTATGGTATAAAATCTAATTCTGTTTTACCCTAGCTTCTGACTTTTCAGCAATTTTCAGAGCTTCTGAGAATGTTGTTACTTGACTTGCATCTATGGTAGATACAGTTTGTCGATCTTGTAAACCATTCACAAATGTATTGAAAGCTAGTTTGCTGCTAGTACTAACTACGGAACGTCTATATGCTTCACCTTCATCTGTGATCTGAACTTCATTTAGTTCCGCAACTTTCTATTTTCTTTGCGAAACCAATCAGGCTATTGATCTTCTGTCTAAGGCGAGTCAGTTCATTTAGCATTGTGTTCGTGCTCTTAAACGATTTGCGTGCTGTTTTAAGGGCTGTTATCAGTTCTGTTACTGTTGTTGGTATGCTTTCTATTTTGTACATCTATGTCCAATTTTGTGCTAATGATGTATTCGAAGAAAAATTTTTTTTCTGGAGGTATAGTCTTTTCAAATTTGTTGTGAAATTGTACAAGTCTTCCTTCCGTCTCCAGAAAGTTGGGATCAACTTTGACATAGCAGAACGTTCACTCAATTCCATATTTAATGTTACTGTTCCTTGTCGTTTCTCTAAAAATAACTTTCTTTCTTGTATTTATATCTCTAATGCTTCCTCTTTTAAGATTCTAAATCTTTCTATTGACTTTCTAATAATATCGTTTGGAATATTCTCGATGTCTAGTATATTTTCTATTCGCTTTTCTAATCTTTCTATATCTAACTTTATTGTTGTCAATGTTTCCTCTGAATATGGTCTGTTCACCGCTTTCCTTGCACTAGACACTAATGTTTCTAACAATGTTAATATCTCATCCATTAAAAAAAAAATTATATAAACGTATAATATGTAATTAAAAGGAAATGTTCTTAATTGTTAATTATTCATATTAATATTGTTTCAGATATTTAAAAATTAATTATTTTTTTTAAATAATTCTTTATTTACTTATGAATATAACTTTGAAGGAAAATATATCCTCAAATAAACTGAGTTCTTCTAATTATTCTTGGGCAATATTGATGATGTAATTTTTACAATTTTCAAAAAAATTATTAATAGCATAGCTATTACAGCTATTATTCCAATCAATCTCATCATAATGGAAAAACATTTGTTTCTAAAATTATGTTTTCTATTTTTGCCACGAACGAGTTATCGCCTACTGGCCCTACGAGTGCGGATTAGACGCACTTCGTTTACAAAGAAAAAAAATTTTTATTAATAGTATTAACATGATTAATGTATTTCCATTTGTTTCTTCTTCTGCTTGTTCACATCGCCTTCCTTATCGGCAGCATCATTGAGTTTTTCATTAAAGATTCAATGTCAACCTCTTGTTTCAACTCGGCAGTAATATCCTTCATTGTTAATGGTTAGGGTCCAATTTTCAACTTTTCTTCTTTTGGCAACGCAGCTGACGGAACTTAAGCCGGTCTATGTCAGGACAATATATATTATTATTACTGGTGCAACACATTCAAGCACTCGGTTTTTGTTTCTATCCTTTATCAGGATTATTTATTTTATAGTGCAATAAAGCACTGTTTGGTTGGTGAAATCGTATAGCACATCAACCACTGCTGAAGGGTTATTATTTTAAATTTGAATTTAGGCGCTAATTAGAATTTAGCACACTCAGTATTTTGATTTGTGTTCTGAATCAGTCACGAGTTAGAACTGTCATTATTTTTTATCAAACAGTTGCTTATAAATAACATATGAGAAGTTCTAGACTCCTACTCTATGAGTGACTTTCTAAATTACACTCAATGACTTAAATTCTAAGAGCGACATTCTAAAATAAACTCAATTAATCAGAATATTATCAATGCATTTTTGGTTGGGTGGAGTCTCTCTCCATGTCAGTTTCCATTATAGAGTTTTACATGTTACTATAAATCTCCATGTCAGTTTCCATTATAGAGTTTTACATGTTACTATTAATCAATTGAATGTTTTGTAAATAGAAACTGCATATGAGGCAATTAACTTACTCAAAATAAAATCAAAACAAATGTTAATGGGTCACAAGTTTCAATTGCATTAGTCAATTGTGTTGGTGGTTTACACCAAAAACTATATGACTATTACTCATGTTACTATATGTTACTTAAAAAAGAAATAGAGACTCAACCTTACCACAAAGCATTGTTGTATGCATGGCGTTATTATTTACATTAATTTACACGATATACCATGTATACGTTACAATACCTTTAAGTCTAACCTCATACGTGTCAATTTTGATGACGCATTTTTCAGAGAAAATAGGTAGGATAATGGTATGTGATTGCATCTTATCACAAACTTTCTGCCATAAATGTATGGTCTAAAGTATTGTATTGCCAAATGGATGGCACTAAGTTCCTGTTTATTGTAGATTTACTAATTTCACCCTTCGTGAAAGATCTGGATGAATTGGTCCATTCGAGTGGTACATTCTTCCTAGACAATCTAGTGATGATGATGATTCGTCAAAACTCGGAATGAATCTTTTGTAGAAGTTGCAGAATGCAACGAATCGTTTTGCTTCATCAACACTTTCTGGTGTAGGATACTCCTTAATTATTAAAAATTTGCTGTCATAAAATACCTTTATCAATACATTTGTGACGTAGAAATGTCACTTCACGACAGAAAAATAAACACTTATCCGGATGTAATTTAAGATTGTATTTTGTGCAGATGCCAAACACATCATTTAGATTCTGTAATATATGTTCCGAAAAATAACCTGTAACGACCAAGTCATCCATGTATACGAAAGATTGAGTTGGTGATAACCCAGAAAATGGCAATGACATCATTCATTGAATGAGTTTTTTTGCGATTTTAATACCGTAAGGCTGTCTTTTAAACTGAAAGAAACCATTTTCCGGCGTAACATGTCCGAAGATTCTTCTTCCAATTATGATTGATGAAAACCTGTAGATCCAGAGACGACAAAAATTTCGCACTACCCAATTGATCTAGTATGTCATCCATTCGAGGTAGCGGTAATTTTTCAGTTATTGTTTTTTATTTATTCCCATATGGTCGACAACTAGCCTCCATTTTTTTGAGTTGTAACCGGTAAGGGTTTCCTTGGTACATCATCATCTCTTAGTTTATTTATCATCATCTTAGTCTATTTTCTTGTCCATTCAACTCTCCTTTATGAGGGTGGGGAATTCTATATTTCTTCATAAATGCAGTCTTCATATATATGGAGTCTGAGCTTTGGCTTGTAGAAATTGTTAGTTATCTTCCCAGACTCTAGTGCGGATATATCAATAAATTCCGAGCATAAGTTCCTCATCTCCGCACAGCTATATCATATGGAATTTCATTGGTTCTTAAGATAATAAAATCTTCGTCATTTTGATTGTCCAGTATACATCTGTACTTCCAAATTAAATCCATTCCAATAAATCCATCTACCTGAATCGGAAAATTATCGTCCATGACTGAAATTCATGTCAGTAGGTTCGATTTGCAAATCCGTATGGACTTTACCTAGTGTAGTTATTAGACCTTGTACAGTACGGTTTATATTCTACTTTTTGCTGCTATCTATTTATTCGTTATGAACTTGTTCGCATTTAACAACTGAAATTTCGGCACCTGTATCCATCTGTAGAGACTTGGATTAAAAAATTTGGAAGTTTTTGTATTTGTTTGTGTTTAAAAAAATTAATAAGGAAATTTATTTTTATAACAGTTTCCATGGTATATAGTATAAGTAAAGCTAGTATAAGGCATAGAATAAGATGTCAAATATCAAGTTGCCAAAACTACATTTCAAAATATATTCCAAGAAGGAGAGCGGCAGTGTACAGAAGTCAGTTGAAGCAGTCGGTCGAAAATCTGTAATATTCTACTTTGAATTTGAAACTGAAAACTAAATGACAACTTAACTTTTTTTTAAAAAATCAAACAAAAAATATTAAAATAAAACTATAAAATATCTTCATTCCTACAGTTCAGTTTGTGCTCTCTCTGAATAAACACCGCTTTTGCTAAAACCTAAAAAAAAAAACAAACAAAAAAGTTCTCAAAACTATTACCAGAAATAAATCTCTAATATTATCGCGAAGTTTAATCTCCCATCATGGAGGGTGGTCTCCTATTGGTAAGCAGAGCAGGAATTCACACAGAAAAAGGTTTGACAAATGTATCACCCTTTCTAATTCAACGTTCAATTGATGCAGTTGGATCGAAGAACTGGTCAATTTCTTATAGAATGCTTTAGTGGAAAGCAGGCAAATAAATTCGTTAAAATGCTAACCCTCACACTGCACATTTTTTTTAAAGTTGAAGAACTTATTTCTCTAAATAAATCCAGGGGAATTTTTTACTCTAATGATCTACGATGCTTGTCTGATGATGAAATTATTATGGAAATACGTGAACAAAACCCTAGCGTTATAGAAATTAAAGGATTAAAAAAGCGAGACCCCGAAACAAAAAAGCTGACAGACGTCGATTTGGGATTGTATATTGTATCATTTAATGTATGCGACTTACCAGAAACAATTTTATTGGGATATATAAGTGCAGATATATGTGCTTTAAATTTGGATACATATCAGAAAAATGTTCTTTAGAAGAAAAAATTTGCCCACACTGCAGTAATACAGAACATACAATTGTTGATTCAGCTGGTATACGTGAAAAATGTGACGAAACTCCAAAATGTGTAAATTGCCAACAACAACAAAATAGTTATTCTAAAGAGTGTACTATATTTTAAAAGGAATACGCAATTCAAAAAATCAAAATAATGCAAAAAAAACAAAACCGTTTAACAACATCATACTCTAAAGTTATAAAATCTTGTAGCTGTAAATGCAAGTGTCAAGAGAATGAGAGCGTGAACACAAAACTCAACATTGCAGATCAACAAAGTTTAGACACACCTACGAAATCAATTACACCTCCACCCTCTCCAGTTCGACAAATAACAAAATCTGATGGATCTAAAATTGAAGTATACCCAAAGAACATATCAAAGAGAAAAAAAACGCGAACTAACTAATGCAGAGAAAACGAAGAAAGAGAATCCCAAAGATGACAACCCAAATGGCAAAAATGAAAACGGTAACGAAGATAATATAAGTTATTCAAGTTCAAATGAATAATCAATTTAAAATTGTACAATGGAATTGTGTTTATGAATACTGTTTTTCCGATTTTTTCTTATTAACAGCTTATTAAGCTGTTAAAAAGTGTTTATGAATTAGACTGTTAGTCGTTATTTAAAATTTCTTCACCTAGTATACTTGGTATTTTACCAAATATTAATTCAAATGGTCAATATTCGGTGTCAATGTGTAGCGTTATGTTGTATGCGAATGAATAGTAAGACATCCATACACTCCAATTGTCATCATTTACAAAAGATAAAAAATATTCATTCAGTACCTATGGTTTCGTTCGACAGTACCTAATGTCTCGCGATGTTAAGGTGTCGAGATTGTTTGTTCTATTTTTAGCAAATCGCAAATTTCCTTGAAAAGTTCATTTGTGAACTCAATACCACCGTCAGATTTCAAAGTCTTGAATATTCAATATTTCAATATTAAATTTTCAGTCAAAGCATTCGCTATTGATTTGGCTCTTTAGTTTCCATTGGGACTGCTATTATATATTCCGTTAGTTCACATTGCATAGTCAATATATGTCTGTAGTATCCAGAAGGACGTAGTGGTCCTACTGTATCGATGACCATAGTGCTAAAACTATCATTTGGTGTGTCCCTTTTACATAATGGTTCTTTTGTGTGTCTTACTTGTTTGTTTCTCTGACAAAGATAACACGTTAAAACATATCACTTTACCATTTATTTATGTTCTTCCATATATATTTTTGTTTTAGTTTCAAAATTGTCTTTCAAATTCCGAAATGACCTCCGCATGGTGCGTCGTGATACATTTTAATTAATTTTTTCTTCTCCTCATTGTTTATTATTTTCTGTGGATTGCTATATAAAAGAATTCTGACATCATTATTATCATTATTTTCATTAATTTCTTTTTCATTTTCCCATGGGTTATCATCTTAAATATTTCGTCAAATTTTTTAGTGCGAATTTATAATATTTCAAAATGCTTAACTTAGCTGAAAGTTTCTCACAAATGTTACCTAAGTATATAGGATTATCACTGCATCTCACGCGCGTTTCGTTCACAGAATGATTATCTTCAATTTTGAATTCTTTAGTCGACTTGTCTAATATAAATTTTAATTTTCTCGCGAGTTTTATATCTTTAATGGATGTACATTCCCACATCTTGAGTTGATCAGGCCCAATATGAGATGTTTTCTCCTTTTCCACATTTATAGCTTTATTTTCTTCTTCTATTTTACTTTTTTTTTCTTTATTTTTGTGTTGTATTTTTATTTTCTTCATTTTGTATCATATATTTCTTCATTTTTCTTGTCATCACTAGTGTCTTTTTTATTGATACATCCGTATTATGAGGTATCATTGTTATATCTAAGTTTATCTCTATTCTTGACAATGCGTCTGCATTTGTGTTACTTATACCTTTTTTTTATATATTATTTGAAAATCATAGTCCGATAATTCCAAGTGAATTCTAGTTAATTTTGAATTCGGGTTTTTGTGAGAAAATAACGCGACTAGTGGGCGATGATCTGTGACGACTGTAAACTTTCTTCCGTAGAGGTATGGGCGGAAAAATTGTATTCCCCAATATATGTCAAGTACTTCTTTTGCTATAACAGGTTTATTCTTCTCGTATTTATTTAGCAGAGAACGGCTTGCGAAAGATATTGTTCTATCATCTCCAATTTCTCCTTGTGATAGTACAGCTACAAGTGCATAATCAGATGCGTCTGTTGTTAGTGCAAATGGTTTTTCAAAATCTGGATATTATAAAATTGGTGGACTTAAAAATTGCCTTTCAATGTTTCAAACTCTGTTTGACATTGCGGTGTCCATTCGAATTTTGCGTTATCTAGTATCCAAGATACACTACTTTTGGTTTCAAAAAGCAACATTTACTCGGATTTAGCTTCAGATTGTATTTTTTCAGTCTGTCAAAGACCTTAATCAAATTGGAATTGTGGTGTTGTAGACTGCAACCAAATACTATAATGTCATCAACATAAAAGAAAAGCTTCAGATTCTAGTCCGGCTAGAGCTATGGTTAGCGTCCTCTGAAAACTATTCGATGATATATTTAAACCAAATGTTAGCCTACTATATTGATAATGTCCATTAGGTGTAGAAAATGCGGTATGCGGTCGTGATTTGTGATCAAGTTCAATTTGATGAAATGAGCTTGTTATATCTAATGTTGAAAAATACTTGTCTCTGCATAGTTTTTCCAAAAAGTCATCCAAACGTGTTAATGGAAATTTATCATTGACGATTTTGTCATTTAGCTTTCTAAAATCTACTACTAATTGCTTTAAATCTGTTTGTCCCATTTTCGGAATTAGTAAGTGGTGCGTTGTATGGGCTAATAGATGGGGTCAATTATATAAATATATATAAATTATTTGCTGTCAAATCTTCATCCTCAAAATGGAATATTGACTGTTATCTTCTAAGTATTGATGTAAGTTCATTTTTATTCATTTAATTCTTCCAAATTCATGTTTTTCATTAGTTTTTCAAATCTTTTCTCCGTATCTTTAGTATTATTTCCTTTACTCATAACAGCAAGTATCTTGGTTTGTTACATTTAATAATTCCACTTGTTGGCCTCCATCTCTAGGTATTATTGCATTTGCCATATAAATCCTTTTCATAAGTTTCCTATTCAATCTCACAGCATCTTCATTCAGTTTTATCTTAAAAGGATCTATAATTTCAATCCTTGTTGGAATTATTACTTCATTAATATTAAACATGAACAAGGATTGTTATCGTTTCACCGTTAATGTTGAAAGTTAATACATATTTGTCTTAATCGATGTTCCATCTGTATTTTGTCAAGAAATCTCTACCCAAGATTCCATCGGTACCTATCGGTATATCACCCGAAACCAGTTGTATTTTCTGTTCAATGACTACGTCGTGTATATTTATATTAATAATTGTAGATCCAATTGATCTAATAACTTCCTCTGAAACAACTGTTAATTAAAATAATCATCCGAATCTTCTCCATATCCTTTTAAATATTTCTGCTGTTGTTATTATTATTTCTATGATTGTTATTGTTGTCGTAGTTTCTATCAGTGTTGTTTCTATTTACATTGTCGTTCACCCGGTTTCTATTACCTTGCCAATTATTGTTATGATGACCTCTATTCCTATTACTGAAGCTTCTATTATTATTTCAAGAATTTTGTTATTTCTCCGTTGGAAACTATTATTACTTAATCAAATTGGAATTGTGGTGTTGTAGACTGCAACCAAATACTATAATGTCATCAACATAAAAGAAAAGCTTCAGATTCTAGTCCGGCTAGAGCTATGGTTAGCGTCCTCTGAAAACTATTCGATGATATATTTAAACCAAATGTTAGCCTAGTATATTGATAATGTCCATTAGGTGTAGAAAATGCGGTATGCGGTCGTGATTTGTGATCAAGTTCAATTTGATGAAATGAGCTTGTTATATCTAATGTTGAAAAATACTTGGCTCTGCATAGTTTTTCCAAAAAGTCATCCAAACGTGTTAATGGAAATTTATCATTGACGATTTTGTCATTTAGCTTTCTAAAATCTACTACTAATTGCTTTAAATCTGTTTGTCCCATTTTCGGAATTAGTAAGTGGTGCGTTGTATGGGCTAATAGATGGGGTCAATTATATAAATATATATAAATTATTTGCTGTCAAATCTTCATCCTCAAAACGGAATATTGACTGTTATCTTCTAAGTATTGATGTAAGTTCATTTTCATTCATTTAATTCTTCCAAATTCATGTTTTTCATTAATTTTTCAAATCTTTTCTCCGTATCTTTAGTATTATTTCCTTTACTCATAACTGCAAGTATCTTGGTTTGTTACATTTAATAATTCCACTTGTTGGCTTCCATCTCTAGGTATTATTGCATTTGCCATATAAATCCTTTTCATAAGTTTCCTATTCAATCTCACAGCATCTTCATTCAGTTTTATCTTAAAAGGATCTATAATTTCAATCCTTGTTGGAATTATTACTTCATTAATATTAAACATGAACAAGGATTGTTATCGTTTCACCGTTAATGTTGAAAGGTAATACATATTTGTCTTAATCGATGTTCCATCTGTATTTTGTCAAGAAATCTCTACCCAAGATTCCATCGGTACCTATCGGTATATCACCCGAAACCAGTTGTATTTTCTGTTCAATGACTACGTCGTGTATATTTATATTAATAATTGTAGATCCAATTGATCTATTAACTTCCTCTGAAACACCTGTTAATTAAAATAATCATCCGAATCTTCTCCATAACCTTTTAAATATTTCTGCTGTTGTTATTATTATTTCTATGATTGTTATTGTTGTCGTAGTTTCTATCAGTATTGTTTCTATTTACATTGTCGTTCACCCGGTTTCTATTACCTTGCCAATTATTGTTATGATGACCTCTATTCCTATTACTGAAGTTTCTATTATTATTTCAAGAATTTTGTTATTTCTCCGTTGGAAACTATTATTACTTGTCCTTCGATTGCCATTATGAACATTATGGTATAAAATCTAATTCTGTTTTACCCTAGCTTCTGACTTTTCAGCAATTTTCAGAGCTTCTGAGAATGTTGTTACTTGACTTGCATCTATGGTAGATACAGTTTGTCGATCTTGTAAACCATTCACAAATGTATTGAAAGCTAGTTTGCTGCTAGTACTAACTACAGAACGTCTATATGCTTCACCTTCATCTGTGATCTGAACTTCATTTAGTTCCGCAACGAGACTTTCTATTTTCTTTGCGAAACCAGTCAGGCTATTGTTCTTCTGTCTAAGGCGAGTCAGTTCATTTAGCATTGTGTTCGTGCTCTTAAACGATTTGCGTGCTGCTTTAAGGGCTGTTATCAGTTCTGTTACTGTTGTTGGTATGCTTTCTATTTTGTACATCTATGTCTAATTTTGTGCTAATGATGTATTCGAAGAAAAATTTTTTTTTCTGGAGGTATAGTCTTTTCAAATTTGTTGTGAAATTGTACAAGTCTTCCTTCCGTCTCCAGAAAGTTGGGATCAACTTTGACATAGCAGAACGTTCACTCAATTCCATATTTAATGTTACTGTTCCTTGTCGTTTCTCTAAAAATAACTTTCTTTCTTGTATTTATATCTCTAATGCTTCCTCTTTTAAGATTCTAAATCTTTCTATTGACTTTCTAATAATATCGTTTGGAATATTCTCGATGTCTAGTATATTTTCTATTCGCTTTTGTAATCTTTCTATATCTAACTTTATTGTTGTCAATGTTTCCTCTGAATATGGTCTGTTCACCGCTTTCCTTGCACTAGACACTAATGTTTCTAACAATGTTAATATCTCATCCATTTAAAAAAAAAATATATAAACGTATAATATGTAATTAAAAGGAAATGTTCTTAATTGTTAATTATTCATATTAATATTGTTTCAGATATTTAAAAATTAATTATTTTTTTTAAATAATTCTTTATTTACTTATGAATATAACTTTGAAGGAAAATATATCCTCAAATAAACTGAGTTCTTCTAATTGTTCTTGAGCAATATTGATGATGTAATTTTTACAATTTTCAAAAAAATTATTAATAGCATAGCTATTATTCCAATCAATCTCATCATAATGGAACAAAAATTTGTTTCTAAAATTATGTTTTCTATTTTTGCCACGAACGAGTTATCGCTTACTGGCCCTACGAGTGCGGATTAGACGCACTTCGTTTACAATGAAAAAAATTTTTATTGATAGTATTAATATGATTAATGTATTTCTATTTGTTTCTTCTTCTGCTTGTTCACATCGCCTTCCTCATCGGCAGCATCATTGAGTTTTTCATTAAAGATTCAATGTCAACCTCTTGTTTAAACGCGGCAGTAATATCCTTCATTGTAAATGGTTAGGGTCGAATTTTCAACTTTTCTTTTTTTGGCAACGCAGCTGACGGAACTTAAGCCGGTCTATGTCAGGACAATATATATTAATATTACTGGTGCAACACATTCAAGCACTCGGTTTTTGTTTCTATCCTTTATCAGGATTATTTATTTTATAGTGCATTAAAGCACTGTTTGGTTGGTGAAATCGTATAGCACATCAACCACTGCAGTCAAGCACTTTTAATTTGGCAGGATCGCCATATAGTGTTGAAGGGTTATTATTTTAAATTTGAATTTAGGCGCTAATTAGAATTTAGCACACTCAGTATTTTGATTTGTGTTCTGAATCTGTCACGAGTTAGAACTGTCATTATTTTTTTTCAAACAGTTGCTTATAAATAACATATGAGAAGTTCTAGACTCCTACTCTATGAGTGACTTTCTAAAGTACACTCAATAACTTAAACTCTAAGAGCGACATTCTAAAGTAAACTCAATTAATCAAAATATTATCAATGCATTTTTGGTTGGGTGGAGTCTCTCTCCATGTCAGTTTCCATTCATAGAGTTTTACATGTTACTATAAATCAATTGAATGTTTTGTAAATAGAAACTGCATGTGAGGCAATTAACTTACTCAAAATAAAATCAAAACAAAGGTTAATGGGTCACAAGTTTCAATTGCATTAGTCAATTGCGTTGGTGGTTTACACCAAAAACTATATGACTATTACTCATGTTACTATATGTTACTAAAAAAAGAAATAGAGACTCAACCTTACCACAAAGCATTGTTGTATGCATGGCGTTATTATTTACATTAGTTTACACGATATACCATGTATACGTTACAATACCTCTAAGTCTAACCTCATACGTGTCAATTTTGATGACGCATTTTTCAGAGAAAACAGGTAGCATAATGGTATGTGATTGCATCTTATCACAAACTTTCTGCTATAAATGTATGGTCTAAAGTATTGTATTGCCAAATGGATGGCACTCAGTTCCTGTTTATTGTAGATTTACTAATTTCATACTTCGTGAAAGATCTGGATGAATTGGTCCATTCGAGTGGTACATTCTTCCTTGACAATCTAGTGATGATGATGATTCGTCCAAACTCGGAATGAATCTTTTGTAGAAGTTCCAGAATGCAACGAATCGTTTTGCTTCATCAACACTTTCTGGTGTAGGATACTCCTTAATTATTAAAAATTTGCTGTCTTAAAATACCTTTATCAATACATTTGTGACGTAGACAGAAAAATAAACACTTATCCGGATGTAATTTAAGATTGTATTTTGTGCAGATGCCAAATACATCGTTTAGATTCTGTAATATATGTTCCGAAAAATAACCTGTAACGACCAAGTCATCCATGTATACGATTTTAATACCGTAAGGCTGTCTTTTAAACTGAAAGAAACCATTTTCCGACTTAACATGTTCGAAGCTTCTTCTTCCAGTTATGATTTATGAAAACCTGTAGATCCAGAGATGACAAAAATTTCGCACTACCCAATTGATCTAGTATGTCAGCCATTCGAGGTAGCGGTAATTTTTCAGTTATTATTTTTTATTTATTCCCATACGGTCGACAACTAGCCTCCATTTTTTTGAGTTGTAACCGGTAAGGGTTTCCTTGGTACATCATCATCTCTTAGTTTATTTATCATCATCTTAGTCTATTTTCTTGTCCATTCAAGTCTCTTTATGAGGGTGGGGAATTCTATAGTTCTTCATATATGCAGTCTTCATATATATGGAGTCTGAGCTTTGGCTTGTAGAAATTGTTAGTAGTTATCTTCCCAGACTCTAGTGCGGATATATCAATAAATTCAGAGCATAAGTTCCTCATCTCCGCACAGCTATATCATATGGAATTTCATTGGTTCTTAAGATAATAAAATCTACG
Organism: Cordilura impudica; assembly: GCA_963682025.1. NCBI lineage: Eukaryota > Metazoa > Arthropoda > Insecta > Diptera > Scathophagidae > Cordilura > Cordilura impudica. The sequence continues at coordinate 220,778,469 of OY821517.1, read as the reverse complement.
TGATTTTGATTGTCCAGTATACATCTGTACTTCCAAATGAAATCCATTCCAATAACTCCATCTACCTGAATCGGAAAATTATCGTCCATGACTGAAATTCATGTCAGGAGGTTCGATTTGCAAATCCGTATGGACTTTACCTAGTGTAGTTATTAGACCTTGTACGGTACCGTTTATATTCTACTTTTTGCTGCTATCTATTTATTCGTTAACAACTGAAATATCGGCACCTGTATCCATCTGTAGAGACTTGGATTAAAAAATTTGGAAGTTTTTGTATTTGTTTGTGTTTAACAAAATTAATAAGGAAATTTATTTTTATAACAGTTTGCATGGTATATAATATAAGTAAAGCTAGTATAAGGCATAGAATAAGATGTCAGATATCAAGTTGCCAAAACTACATTTCAAAATATACCCCAAGAAGGAGAGCGGCAGTGTACAGAAGTCAGTTGAAGCAGTCGGTCGAAAATCTGTAATATTCTACTTTGAATTTGAAACTGAAAACTAAATGACAACTTAACTTTTTTTTAAAAAATCAAACAAAAAATATTAAAATAAAACTATAAAACATCTTCATTCCTACAGTTCAGTTTGTGCTCTCTCTGAATAAACACCGCTTTCGCTAAAACCTAAAAACAAAAACAAACAAAAAAGTTCTCAAAAGTATTACCAGAAATAAATCTCTAATATTATCGCGAAGTTTAATCTCCCATCATGGGGGGTGGTCTCCTATTGGTAAGCAGAGCAGGAATTCACGCAGAAAAAGGTTTGACAAATGTATCACCCTTTCTAATTCAACGTTCAAATGATGCAGTTGGATCGAAGAACTGGTCAATTTCTTATAGAATGCTTTAGTGGAAAGCAGGCAAATAAATTCGTTAAAATGCTAACCCTCTCACTGCACATTTTTTTTAAAGTTGAAGAACTTATTTCTCTAAATAAATCCAGGGGAATTTTTTACTCTAATGATCTACGATGCTTGTCTGATGATGAAATTATTATGGAAATACGTGAACAAAACCCTAACGTTATAGAAATTAAAGGATTAAAAAAGCGAGACACCGAAACAAAAAAACTGACAGACGTCGATTTGGGATTGTATATTGTATCATTTAATGTATGCGACTTACCAGAAACAATTTTATTGGGATATATAAGTGCAGATATATGTGCTTTAAATTTGGACACATATCAGAAAAATGTTCTTTAGAAGAAAAAATTTGCCCACACTGCAGTAATACAGAACATACAATTGTTGATTCAGCTGGTATACGTGAAAAATGTGACAAAACTCCAAAATGTGTAAATTGCCAACAACAACAAAATAGTTATTCTAAAGAGTGTACTATATTTTAAAAGGAATACGCAATTCAAAAAATCAAAATAATGCAAAAAAAAACAAAACCGTTTAACAACATCATACTCTAAAGTTATAAAATCTTGTAGCTGTAAATGCAAGTGTCAAGAGAATGAGAGTGTGAACACAAAACTCAACATTGCAGATCAACAAAGTTTAGACACACCTACGAAATTAATTACACCTCCACCCTCTCCAGTTCGACAAATAACATATTCTGATGGATCTAAAATTGAAGTATACCCAAAGAACATATCAAAGAGAAAAAAAACGCGAACTAACTAATGCAGAGAAAACGAAGAAAGAGAATCCCAAAGATAATAACCCAAATGGCAAAAATGAAAACGGTAACGAAGATAGTATAAGTTATTCAAGTTCAAATGAATAATCAATTTAAAATTGTACAATGGAATTGCAATGGTTTTTTAAATCATCTTGATGAAATTAAGCTTATTCTATCTAAATTTAAATGTCTTGCTTTATGTATTCAAGAATCTATATTTAAAGCGAATTATTATATTAAACTTAAAAATTTCACATGTTTCTTTAGGAATGTTTAAACCACAACCAACTTATATGGCGGTGTTTGTATTTACCTCAATACTATGTGCAAAGGGAAAGAAATTTCAATAATATCTCAACTTCAAGTAGTTGCTATACAAAGACATCTCCAAAAATTATCTCAATAGTCTTACCTCACAATTTGACCTACCCTACCTTCTATTAGGATATTTCAATTCTCATAATTCACTCTGGGGATCCAGTAGAACAGACACAAGGGGAAATATTGTGGAGGCGTTTATAGATGATAAGAGCCTTAATATTTTAAATAATATAAATAGTGCTACACATTTTAGCTTTGCAAATAAAACTTTCAGTAACATACATAGATCTATGCCTTACATCACCAAACATCCAGCATTATTTGAATGGCATATTAGCGATGATCTCCATAGTAGCGACCATTACCCTATCACAATTACATTACCCGGCCTTTCTTATAAATTTTAAGGAAAAAGTAGTTAGAATACAAAACGAGCGAATTGGGAATCGTTCAATTGTAGGATGACAGAACCTATTGAGAGCTTTAATGGTGTAAACGAAACTAAGAACTCTATATCCGAAACAATTATAAATGCAGCTCTCGAAGTAATACCACTTACACAAGCAAATTGTAATAGAAAAGAAGTTCCTTGGTGGAATGAAAATATAAAAATATTAATAAAAGAGAGATAAAAATTTTTAAAACTATTTAAGACAAATCAAAGCTCTGAAGATTTAGAAAAATTGCTGAGCTCGTAGAGCTATCAGAGAAAGTAAAAGAAAATCATGGATCGAATTTTGTAACTCCATAAACTTACGAACTTCGTCGTCCGAAGTCTTCAAAAAAATTAAATCCTTTAAATCGCAAAATGTTCACCAAATCAATGCGTTATATTAAAATATTCTTTTAACAGAATCTATTGATATTGCAAATTGCTTAGCACTTGAATTTGCAGACATTGTCTGATCTAAGATACGAGATGTTAAAAAATTTTGACTCAGTAACAACAAAATACATTTTAGATTTTTATAACATGGTTTGGACAAATCAAGTATTTCCAAATAACTGGAGAAAAGCCATAGTAATACCAATTCTAAAACCAGGCAGAGATAGTACCATTAAAAACAATTACCGACCAATTTCACTTACAAACTGTCTTTGTAAACTCTTAGAAAGAATAATTAACAAAATGTTAGTTTATTATTTGGAAAAAAATAACGTCTTGAATATTAACCAATCTGGGGCCACCGCATTCGTTATCGAAATTTTTCGATCGAAATCATTTTTTTATTTCCCACAAATAAATGCTAAATGTACGGTCACATTAGGCAAATATTTGACTAAAAAGGACAAATATTTGTTTGCTTCAGTCTGACCACAAAATATTATTTTCCGTCAAACAACAAAACAGCTGATTTTAGACAAACAACATTATTTGCCTGCAAACAAATATTTGCCACTCACGACCAAAAATTTTCCTATATTTTGGGAAAATAATTATTTGAACTTACAAAACATTTGTAAGAGCAAACAGTGGCAATCAACAGTTGTTTCAGCAGTGATGTCAATTTTTAAAACTTAATTCGGTTATTTCTTCAAATAAAGCTTTTTGTTTTCAAAAGCGTTTGTTGTGCAATTGTTAATATTCATTAAAAATTGGCTTTAAATGAAACTGTTATCACAAATAAATGTGTAATTTTAAAATTGTTTTGAAGTTGTAAAAGTACAATTTTTAAATTTGTGGAACAAATGGAGTTTAGAGGCAATGCCATAATTTTTTTTTAGTTGTTTTTGTGGTGATCCTAGGAAAATGTTTTTTTTCGGCGGTCGAGCCTATTTTCCGAGTTATGGACCTCCAAAGTTTTGACATTTACTTGTATATCACTTTGTTATTTAGTATCGGATTTAAGCAATATATATATAATTTGAAAGCTTGCCTTTTATTTGATATTTCAAAATCCGAAATCAATTAACGCGTTATGAACCTATTTGGATTTTTTAAAGTTATTTTGGGAAAACGTGGCATTATTTAAGAAAAAACTATTACAAAAATACAAAATTTTAAATAGGGTCACAATGGGTTAATGGATTTCAAATTTCAAAAATATCGAATAAAAGGCACTCAAGTAAGCTTTTAAATGATATATACAGGGCTGAAATCCGATACTAAATAACAAAGTTATGTACAATCAATGTCAAAAGTTTGGAAGTCCATAACTCGGAAAACAGGCTTGATCGACGAAAAAAATATTCTCCTACAACCGAAATATAATGTTTTATAAATAGTGAAAGTTTGAAACCGATCGGAGAGTTTAGCAGAAATAAACTCCACTTAAGCCAAATTTATTTTTAACTTTAGCGTATTTATCATTTTTAAAACACAGAATTTGCCACACTTAAAATAAACAGCTGTTTATTTTGTAAATAAAGAAAAAAAAATCATGTGAGTCCGATCACAGGGGAGATGTGTAAACATCTGGTAGTAAATAAAATGCAGAAAACAGCGACAAAAAGGTTATTTCATATAATAATTTTTTCACCAAACAATCATAAGTCATACCGATTTGTCTTAATGGTCACATCTTACGCGTAAGATGTGACTCTCGCATGTACGCTGTTTTTGTGAAATAGAAATTTACCCCCTTGCGCGTATAGATGTTTACACATCAAAAATAATTATAGTGAAAATTAATATATTAATATAATAAGGGTTTTCACACTTGTTAGTAAAGTACCCTTGTAACCCTTGTAAATGTTGTAGATATAGTAAAATTACTACTATTTGCAACACCACAACAACAAAATATATGAAATTGAAATTTAATACGCTGTGTTAAAAGTACAAGGGTAAAAAAATTGAAATTTAATACGCTGTGTTAAAAGTACAAGAGTAAAAGCTATAGTACATCTACAAGACTAAACATTTACAAGACGAAACAGCTGTTTGTTGAGCTGCCAAAACAATGAATCAAAATAATAAAAAAAAATGTATCAAAATAATGAAAAGCCCCTTCTCCAGATGACCCGAGTCTGTATAGGACACATGAATGGGGTTAGTTAAATTCTGTTTCTCCAGAAATCATAGACACCAGTTTTTGAAACTCAATTCGACTAACCCTCAGCATTTGCAAAAATCTGTTGTCATATAATTGGGTTTAGTGACCACTTTATTGATTTTGGAACCGAATTCCAAGCTCCGCGGCGGTACACTTTAACTAAAATAATGTCATCAACTAATTCATCTAAAATGTGGTCAATGGCATCATGTTCACATAAATCTACAAAAGGAGAGTAGTTATATTTTTGTATTGTTTTTATTTTTGCAAGTAACACCGTACCTTCAACATCCAGAATCTCTGCATCTTGTTCTACAAAATTTATAATTTTTTCTTTTTCCGTAATTTTGGGCATTTTACTTATCTGCAAATTCTTGTTGATATTTCAAGTTTTCAAATTGATAAAAAAAAACAAAACAAAAAACAGCTGATTCATTACTTTACAATACACAACATAAAAGACGTTCACGCTTTGTAGTATAAAATCGTTGTAGATATAACAGGGTTGTAAATTTAACACCAAGAGTGAATACCGCTAATATAACAGAAAACTTTCAAAACTATCACCGATGCGCTCCACAGCACAAAAGAAGAAAACTTTCCTCCTCGTTCAACATTTGACAATTTTTGATCAAATATATTTTTTTAATTTTTGACTGTTTGATCAAAAAATTTTTATAGTCAAATATTTGTTCAAGTGTGACCGCACGGCAAATATATTTTCCTTGTTTTTATTTGCCACTATTTGGCAGCTGGTTGATCAAACAAAAAGAGGCAAATAAATGTGCCTAGTGTGACCACAAAATCAACTCTGTATTTGTTTCACAAAATTTTGGGCAAATACGAGAAAACAAGCTTGCGTCGAATATTTGCCGAATGTGACCGTATCTTTAGAATAATTATACCACCCACTCCAGTGTGCAGAGGGTATATATAAGTTTGTCATTCCGTTTGTAATAATTAGAAAAAAAAAATCTGGACCCCATAAAATATATATATTTGTGATCCTTATAACAAGCGAAGTTGATATAGCGATGTCCGTCTGTCCGTCTGTCCGGCTGCCCATCTGTCCGTCTGTGGAAATCACGATGACGGCTTCAATCGGGTAACTAGGGTGCTCGTTGGTATAAAAATGATTTACTAACATCCTGAGAAGTTTGCTATTTAAAATCGTCCAAATCGGTTTATCTGTTCCCGAGAATTGAGCGAAGAAGTAAAAAAAGTCCTGAGAAAATATGATTTGAATATGTGTTCTTGTGATAACGCTCTCAATAGGACAGCTGGGGCGCTCGTTTTTAGTGAGAATGATTCACCAACATCATGAGAAGGCTTCTGTTTTTAAATCATGACAATAGGTTTCACAGGTGCCGAGAAATCACTGAAAAGGTAAAAAAAAAAAATATGACGTTTTCCTATATTGTTTTCCTAAATTTTTTATTTTGTCATAGCTGTGCATGTTGTTTTTGTGGTCGTTGTGTTAATAATATAAAAATTCATCAATATCAATATTTTTTGGTGTAATATTTAAGTTAATTAATTAATAAAAGAAACTATATAAAATCAATATCAATATTCTGCGATTTTTATAACATCACAAAATGTTAAAAACTGATACATACTATTGTTGCCAATATCAAAATACTATAAATAATATTCATATATTCTGTATATGTTTATCCATAATAAGCGCATATTAAAATAAATCGGTATTTTATTTTATTTATACAAAATTCTGAAATTTTTAGAGTTGCAAAAATAGTATGGTTTTAAGTGTTGTATTTTTAGTACATGTATAAACCATGCATACTTGCATTTAAAAGTAGTAGGTAGGTAGGTAAACCATAAAATATTTATTTACCCTGTAAAAAAAATTGGTGTTTAGAAAAATACTATTTTTTGTCAGATGTTAAAAAAAGATGCTAATTACAATAAATTTTTAAAATTTATTTAATGTCGAGGACGGAGGCAAACGCCATTCCCAAAATTTTGTTTCAAGAGTTATCCACTTAAGAATAACCGCGGAGCCCCGCTCAATCATTGTGCAATGATCGAGCCTTGCCCTGGGAAACATGCATTTATGCTTTTCTTAACACAAACGCCATTCCCAACTACCAAAAATTTTATACACGAGCTATTCACATTATGAATAGTCGCGGAGCTTAACTCAATCAAAGTGCAATGATGAAGCTTCGCCCTGGGAAACATATATTCATGCTTTTCTTAGCACAAACCGAACTTCTTATGGCACATTAAAAATAAACTAATTGAGAAGTACAATTCATCATTACACTGTATTATAATACTATTTTCTTATTTTACTGGTAGCTAGTAAACAAAGTGATCGTATCATTGTGAACGAAATAGAATTGAAATTGTGTGCAGATTTGTTTTACTTAAAAACCCTGTTTCTACAGATAGTGAATAAAATCCCAGTAAGCATTTTATGCAATAAATGATCATGTAGAGTCTTTTTGACTCATATGTGCGATTAAAACAGTCATAAATGCGCCCTTCTGCTGATCACAAAATATTCTTTTGTTGGGATTAAATATTACCTTACCCGCGAATCTTCTTGAGAGTCCTTTTTATCCGCTTTTCTGATCAGTTTCGACTCGTTTTTGAGTCTTATTTAATGTAATTTTTCTACAAATCACTTTTTAAGAGAAAGCAAAAATAATTTTCTAGTCTTTTTCTAATAGCGCATGTGATTAATCAGTTTTTAATCATCAAAAGTGCTCGAAGAAGACACAGTAAGGTAATTTTTGTTAAAACAATCTTCGAAATGATGACTGGGATATCGTATATTTTTGTTAACACACAAACATATGCATAGCAGCACGAGTAAACCGAACTCTAATCGGCTTCTTATATGTATACAGCCGAACAAAAACGAAAATACTCACCAAAGAGTAAAGTAAGCAACAATTTCATTCAGTCTTATGGAAGCTTTTGAACAAAGCAAGTCTACGTCGCGTTGTCTTGTGAATTTTTACATTGGTTGTTAATAGGTACTAGTGATGCCAGGAGATTTTTTCAGAAATCTCTACGCTTATGAAAAAAATTCCCTGTTTTCCCTACACTACTTTTTTTAAAATTTATTTTTAATTTGTACATTTTCAATTTCAATTATGTAAAAATAACATAAAAACAAAGAAAAAAAACATATAAAAAATAAGATAAAAATATCATGAGAATTACATAAGAATAATATAAAAAACATACAGATATAAAAAAAAATTTTTACAATTCTGTATAATTCATCTCTTTGATATGGCTAGATGTGCATTTAAAATTTACACAATTAATTAAAATGGCTTGCAAATGAGATGTTACAACTCAAACAGAATATTTGTTCATGGTTTTCAGTGTTGCCGTTTTAGCTTTTTAGCTGCTAGATTTAGCAACTTTGTTTGTCGTTTAGCATCCAAAATTTATCAAAAGATGCTAGATGCTAACTTAGAATCTTTTATTAATAAAAAGTTGCTTTTAGCATCTTTTTTTGATATATTTTTTTTTTTCATTATTTTTGAATATATAATTTTAATGGTATTGATATGTTTTTATTTCTCAAAGTGTAGTACAGTAATTTTGTGTACTACTCCTTTTACCACTCTGCTCGTTTCTTTCAACAAATATAACAAAACATTTTGAAATAGAAGAATGTAAACACCAACAACAGTTTTTAATGAATTAGAAAGTCGATTGCCAAAAAATATTATTGTATTAAAAAATGACAAAATTTTCAATACAAAACACATTAAACCGGGTAAAAGAACCGATAACCAATATATTAGAAGAGTTTAAATTTATATCATCTGAAACAGAAAAAATTCAAATCCAATGGAGTTATATCACAGAAAAAAACTGGGATACAACACTGAATACAACCTCTTTATGGATTGAAAAATTCTATTGGCGAAAATCCATTTTAGGAGTTATCAATATTTGTATTGTCTATATTAGTTTTGTCTTTCTCAAAAGCCGAAGTTGAACGTTTGTTTAGTTTAATGGCTTTAGTTAAAAGCAAACTTCGAACAGAATAAAATCCGAGTTGTTATGTTCTGTAATACGTATAAAAGAAGGATTGAAATTGAAAAATCGGTGCTGTCACACTTACAATATACCGAGCGATGTCGTTGATAAGAGTCGATCGTCAGAAGAATATCAGAGCCAAGAAGAACTTGAAGATGAAGACATTACAGAAATGTTAGATTCCATAAACCAATTATATTAATATAATCGTATCTTTTGATAATGTAATTTCTGTTATATTTTAATTAAAAAAAAATCCCTCTAAAATTAAAAATATTTAATTTAAGTTTAAAATAAACTCAATTGGATGTTAATAAAAATTTCAGATGAAATCCAAAATAATTTTAATTAAAATTTAAAAAATATAAATCGAAACATATGTTTTATATTAATGTTTCGATTTAAAAACCAAAGAATTTATTAATAAGTATATAATTTTTCAATATAAAGGTAATGAAATTAAAAAAAAAAAATTTAGCATCTTTTTTTTTAGACTCCAGTACGTTTAAGCATCTTTTTTTGCAACTTAGCATCTTTACAATTTCAAATTATGGCAATACTGTTGGTTTTAAAGGATTTTTTATAACAGTGGTTATAAGCATGTATACTTAGATCTGATTTATCACATTTTAATATATTTTCAAAAGCCTTGCATCTGCATTTATAGTCGTCACCTTTGACCTGCTCCAGCCATCCATTAGCTTCTCGTCCCTCAACTAACTGAAGCAAAATCTTTATGTTCTGTATTTCTTTGATGTGTTTTCAGCATCATCGAAAAATGAATCAGACATTTTTCTAAAATTAATTATGTTTCTAAAATTAATTATGTTCAAATTTATAATATTTTAATGTAATGCACAAAAAAGTGTTTTATACTTGTCATTGAATCCACATATTTACTTCCACATATTTACTTCCTTCATATTATAGAGTTATTACCAGACTTAAAAAGACTTTAAAGTTTAAAATTGAAAAAAATTATGCGATATTTAACAAATACATTCAAAATAGTTTCGACTGAAATTTTTGGCAGTTTTAGTTTTGCCTTGTATCAGTAAAATGTTCAGATATTAACTAAAAAAAAAAAACAATTTGTTAAATATTTTCATCTTAATTATCTTAATTAATTTAAAGACACAAAGATAGATTTAATACAATAAAAACAAGTAAGAGTTGAAAGTTGATCTATGCGGACTCACAAATGTGCCCTATACTAATAGGTCTGGAAAATTGAAAAGGATTGTAAAAAATAAAATGCAGCTTTATATTAACAAATTTAAATTAAAAAGAAAATTACAAAATAAACCATTTACCTGGTTAAACTTAATATTGTTTGTAATTATCTGGATCAGGTTAGTATTTAAAATGGGATAAATGGGGTGTCATTGTGCCAATTTATGACCTAAAATATGTAGACACCTCTATAAAATGCTGAAAATTCAGAGCATTTGTTGTAATAATTCAGTAATAGGTTTATCAAAGTGTTTACATATTCAAATATTTTATATACATTTGTTACAAATAGTGCAAGAAGTCCAGATATTAATGTAAACGTAAAATCCAGGTGGAGGGTATCAAAGATTCGGCATAGCCGAATTTAACACTCTTACTTGTTTTTCTTTGTCACAGTTGAAGAATTATGGCCTCAGGTTAAGAAGATAAGCGAATCGTGGTCGAGTGTTTGTCCGTCTTCTTCAAATAATAAAGCAAAATATGGAATTTCCATTGATTTTACTCGATATCGAATACGGTGATTTATTTGGCCCCCGGTCTTAGAAAAAACAGAGGTACAATCGACAACTTGGCAATATTACATTTCGAAATTACAGAAAGTTTTTCTGACAAAAAAGATTTAATTGCAGTATTTTTTGATATTCGGAAGGCTAATGACTTTGCCTGGAAACAATTAATTTTTAAAAACCTTAATTTAAATGGAATTTGTGGAAATATGGCTACATTCACTTCAAATTTGTTACATGAAAGAAAATTTTGTTGTATGATTGGAAATACACCATCAAGCTATTATTCACTCGAAAATGGTGTATAAGATTCTCAAACTCAATTAGATTCTCAAGACGCTACAAAACACCAACAAACATAACTAATCTAAACCTGTACGGAAAAAATATAAAATTTGAAGATTACTATAAATTCTTTGGAGTAACATTTGACAAAAAATTTACATTTAAGAAATACAATCAAAATATCAAAGCAAAGGCTAACTCTAAACTAAATATTATTATACTCTAAACTAATATTATGCTAAGATGCTCCCAATAGGTTCAGATCTGCATTCCCTCCCAACTATAGACTATGCATCAATAATATATTTATCTGCAAATCAAAGAGACTTAGTTACTTTGGAACCTATTTTGAATACAGGCATAGGACTCTCTATAGGAGCTTTTAAAACCAGTATGCGAGTAATATCGTCATGTCCACCTGTTTATCTAAGAGGACTAAAATATCTACTTAGATATATTTAAAAAAATTTTCGCCTTACAAAGTCATCCCCTCCATGATAAGATCACAAATACTACAAGGAAAAACCAAATAAGATATAAAAAAAAACACAAAATATACTCCTTTTTATCTAATGGCTCTTGATGAATTCAATAAAATCATATCAAAATACACCATCAATACTGATACCATAGAGAACGAACTTCCTTCACTTATTGAACCCTGAGTCCACACAGAAATATATATAGATTTTTCACTTGCTTACAGTAACAAACGAGATATGAACCCTGTAGATACACAACAGAATTTCTTAGAATTAATTAATATCACATATCACAATCATAGCTTCTTTTTTACTGATGGTTCTCTCATTAACGAAGAAGCTGGGTTCGCAGTCTTTAGTGAACACCTTGTAATAAAAAAACGTATTTACAATTTTTCTTCAATATATACCAGTGAGCTACTAGCAATCAAAACCCGAGTTGAAAACCTTCAAAATATCGATCAAAAAATCCTTATTATATCTGATAGTAAGAGTGCATTAGAAGGTCTAAATGACGCGTTTAATAAGAGCATAATCGCTCAAGAAATAAGAACATTAATCACATCACTATTTAATAACAAAATAAAGTTTCTATGGATTCCCAGCCATCTAATCATAAATGAAAATTCTTTAAATGACCCAATGTCTACAGAATTCAAGTGCCAATTCTCAGACTATAGACAATCAATTAACAAATATGTTTTTTACCTCTGGAATGATTCTTGGCACAATTATAATGAAACAAAATTGTATAAAGTACAAAAGAATGTACATCCTAAGTTTACAACACAAAATTTACCTAAAGCTGATTTTATTAAACTTACTAGGCTTAAAATTGGCCCTTGTTTATTTTCCCATAAACATATTATTGAGAAAAGTCCGCCTCTTATTTGTACATGCGGTCCACCGCTAAATGTATATCATATTGTTATCATAGTGTTATCATATTGTTATTTTATTTATTTTGAAAGTTCATTAATTTATTTTATTACAAAACATTAAAATTTTACTTAAATTACAATCAGTTGTACGGTGTGTACATTTTAATTCCCGAGAGGTAAGTGTCTGAAAAAATATGTCCTGCTTCTTCTTATATCCCTCACTTTTGGCGCTAATTTTATTATTTATTCTTTTATTTTGCGCCTTCTCCATTCTCTTTAATGTATAGAATGAAGTGTTATATTTCCATTCGGAGTTATTGTAATCGGATTATAACAGTTACCGGGACCGTTTTACGAAAAATCGTTACAATATATTTAACGAGTGTAGATTTCTTTCGGAAAAACTATTAAAATATGGAATACGTATTATAGAAACCCTTGCAAATGAAGACGTTTATAAAAATATTAAAAAATTCTTAATTGAAATATATATTTATAATTCGATTTAAGTCTGGAAATAAATATATTGTGTAAATAATATGATATAAGTACTTATTAATGTATAGCCTGTATAAACTTATTGTGTGGGTGCCTTTCAAAATCCTAAATCAACAAATAAATTTTCATTCTTATATTTGGGGCACAACCTATAAAAAAATTTAAGAAGAAAAAGAAGTTTGTTTGACTTTCTTAGCAAAAAAAAGGCGTTTGCCGAAATCGTATTGAATACAATGAGAGTGAAAAAACCGAAACCTGTGAGTTTAAAAATATATAATACAAATTCTTAAACAAATAGAAACAGGAGATCAAATCAATAAATTTACGTGTACAGCAGAGAACATAAAGAATTTTATGATAACAACTAGGGCAACGGAATTGAATAATTTGATAAATTCAAAGGGAAGAAGAAGATGGAAACAAACCAAATATTTCCATTGAATGTTTCGGAAAAATTGTTCCTGATTTTGATGGTACTGTATATTAAGTAAAACAATTGTTTGATAATTTTGATATGAATGATGAAGCATATGAGCTTACTGAAAAACAAAAACATGTTGAAGCTAGAAACAACTTGACTTGAGCCGCGAATTTAATGTTAGAAGCTGGAAGTGTTTGTGATTATTCTTATTTGAAGGAAGAGTTAATGGATGAGTTCCGCAAAATTGTAAGATGATAGAAGGTGAATTGTTCCACGAATATGTTTTGCACATGAGAAAACTGACTGCAGCAGGCAATATCGAAGATGTTTCAATTGCAGGATATACTGTTGACGGGTTACGAATAAGAAATGAATGGAATAATATTTTTACAACGCCAAGTCATTTAAACAGCTATGTGAACAATACTCGATTTATGAACGTATAAAATCTTATGAACAAGCAAACAGAAATGAAGCAGAAAATAAGCTATTTAACATAAACAACAAGAAAAGCGAACATTGTTTTAGTTGTGAATCAGCTTATCATAAAAGGAAAGATTGTAAAGAACAAACAAAATGTTTTTCTTGTAATAAGACTGGACATATTGCAAAAAATTTTAAAAATTCTGTCATAGACAGGACTGCGATCTCACTGTATACCGACGGTTCAAAGATGAAAGAGGGTATAGGTTCAGGGGTCTACTCCGAGCAACTTGACATTCAGGTAACTCGGAGAATCCCTGACAAATGTAGTGTTTTTCAGGCCGAGATTCACGCAATTCTCATTGCAACGAACGGGATATGGATCCAAAGACCATTAATATTTTCGTGGACAGTCTTGCTGCTCTCAAAGCTCTGAAATCGAGGACAGTTAGACCGAAGTGTGTGAGGGAATGTATCGAGTCGCTCGACCGGATCCGGCAGCACACCAAGAGGCTGATATGGGTTTCAGGACATAGTGCGGTCAAGGGAAACGAGCTGGCTGACGAGTGCGCGCGGAAAGGCTCAGCTTCTCTGAGCGGGACGATGGACACCGACACTAGAATCCCTCTGTCAGAGCTATCTAATCTGATTCAAGAGGCAGCGGATCTTGAAATAAGGACAAGATGGACCCAACTTGCACAATATCCCAAATCCTGTGGCCCTTGCCTAATCCAAGGAGAACGAAATCACTCCTTGGTGTTAGATGTTGTGTATGCACAATATAGAGTACCAAAATGTAAAAACATTTAAAATGATATTTGAGCATACACAATGTCATTCATGTATTGCAGCGTGTGAGGGCACAACAAAGTAAATTAAAACAACACAAAATTTAGCAATAAAATATATTGATCCAAGTGTGTCACTGGTGTAGAAATAAATGTACAGGCTTTATGTTACATTTATGAAATTGATTTTTGTTTATGCCAATGAACCACCAGTGATTTGGGGCACTGGGATTATAATAACAAATTGAACTACGGACTGACAAATGACCGCTCACACCCACAAGCAAACATGAGAAAAAAGTTTGTAAGCTAGTTATAAGACAAATTCTGTTAAGAGTAGGAAATAGAAATTAAGAGAATTAAAATAATATGTAAAATTAGTATATAAGAAAGAACTTCAAAAAATAAAGATACATTCTAATAATTGGAGTCAATCGAACAACAAAATTTGTTTTTTTCTAAAAGGTGAGCTAGAATAATATTTCTGAGTTAACTAATATATTTTATGTTAACATTATATGGCGATCCTGCCTGTTAACATTATATGGCGATCCTGCGGACAATGGAATCTTTCAACTGATCCTGCGAAAAATGGAATCCTTCAACTGATCCTACGAACTGTGGAATCCTTCAACTGATCCAGCGGACAAAAGGACAAGCAACATTATCCAGCAAAAAAAAATATTTTAATGAATTGGTATGGTATAACGGTGAATTCAAATCCAGAAGTTGCGTGGGCATATCTGGAGGAGATTACAATATTGACGTGAACAAGAAAAAAAAAAAGTACATAAGTGAAAAATTGTTAGTATGTGGAAAATTTTTTTAAATGTTTGAATTAAGAAATTGTTAAAATATTGAAAATTGTTAAAGAGTGAATTTTGTGTGATTTTAGTAAAACATTTTTTTGTATTGACAAAGTTTTTTTTTTGGAAAGGATAGCATTCGGACATTTTTTTTTTAATTTAATATTGGAAATGGGAAACACCCACAATAAGGTACAGCAAGCTGTTGCAACTTCGGTAAGCGCACCCACAGCGGTCAGTATTGGCATAGAGGTGGTAATATTGATATGCATAGCAACAACTTTAATATTATTAGTCAAATACTTTAGACGGTACGTGAAGGAACAAATCAGAAGGCTACAGGTCAGGAATAATTTAGGAAACAATTAACACTGAAAGGGAAATTTAAAATCATAAGATTTATTTAAAATAAATATAATTAAATGGAGAAACAACTGGAAGATGTATTAAAGGAAATAAAAATCACTGAGGAAAACTGGAGAAAGAAGTTAAAGGCAGGAGAAAGGTTAGAGAGACCAGAAATTTTAAAAATTGGCCCTATTCCAATAAAAACCTTGAATAGGAATAAAACAGACAGACTTGTAGACATACCGAAGGTAGATCTTTCGATAGTAAAGAAAAATAGGGGCGATTTTGCAAGCCGCATGAGGAGAAAATTGAACATCTTAAAAAGTGAATTAAGTTACGAAGAAGAAATAAGTAGAAAGAAGCAACTATAAGAAAAAATAAAGAACACAAGAAAAGAATTGAACATGTTTTTGAATAACAAAAAGAAAAACAAAAGAGTTTTAGAATCACACAAATATGTCACTAAATAAATAGATATTATTGTAGGGAAAACAAAAAAAAAAGTGATAAGATGAAAATATAATAGAAATTGTCACTAGAAACTTATATACAAATAAAAATATCACTAAACAATTAGATATTAAGAGAAAAAAAAGGATAACATGAAAATATAATGGAAATTTTCACTAAAAACTTATATACAAACAAAAATTTAATAAATAAAATAAAATAAAAAAAAAGGAAACCAATCGAATAAAATTTTTTCTATATGGAAGCCCTATTGGAAAAACTAAGAGCTATAACAGTGAATGCTTGGAAATCACTAGGTGGACCTTATTCTTTAGAAACAGTAGAATTAAAAAGAAAAGAGATAGCAGAACTACAGAGACAATTAGAAAAATATTTAATAGATCATGAATTGACACAGGAATATAGACAAAATATTACTGACTCATACAAAGCACTAAGGAAAGAAGCGTTAGAAATTTTAGAAGCTCACACAAATAAAAAGAATACAGGGAAACTCACACAACAGGAAATGGCGAACAACATGATGGACATGAACGAAATATCGGCAATTTCAAAGCTGATACCAGTGTTTACAGGCAAGAAAGAGGAGTTACATAACTTTGTAACGAATCTCGAAATACTGCATGAGACAATAGTACCTGAAAAGCAAAGGTTTTTCTTTAATTTTGTATTCAAGTCACGTCTGGATTTAAAGGTACAGAATAGAATAAAACAAGAAATAGTTCCGACATGTGTTAATGAATTGGTGTTGGCATTGAAAAAAGCCTACAAACCCACTAAATCATCGAACAATATACTACAGAAACTAACAAATACGATTCAGATAGGTGACAATATCAGAGGTTTTGCAGATAAGATAGAGTATCTGATAAGCGAGTTAATTGAAGTGCAAATTGGGGAGATTGGCGAAGCAGACAGATCTGCAATATGCAGAACAAATAATGCTTTGGCATTTAACGTTTTTAAAAGTGGCTAAAGGGATCCACAAATCATATCAACTATCGAAGCAAGTAGAGTAAACACTTTTTCAGAAGCACTAAGAATTGCAGAAGATTCATCAGCTAGAGTACGGGAAAGGCAAGTACTATATCAGAGCGTAAACAGTAGAGCAAATGGAAATCGTGGTCGCAATAACAACGGAAATTCGCGTCAAAACTTCAATAACAACAGATATAACATCAACACATCTTACAACACTAACAATAATTACAATAATAATAGATTCAATGGTAATAATAACAATTATAACAATATCAGATACAACAACAACAGCAATAGTAATAATGGCAGTAACGAATTTAGAAATGGTAGCAACAACAGAAACACATATTACAACAACAGAAACAATAATAATGGCTTTAATAGAAATAATAATAATTTTAGAGGAAATAACTACAGAAATAGAGGAAATTTTAACAACAGAGGAAACTATAATGTAAACCATATACAGAACCAGGGAAACTCCCGACAACCGGAGTTCACCCAAGAAGAACTTCCGGTGATCAACCAATAGATGAAAACAAAACGCTGGTGATGACTAGAGCAATGACAACGAGTAAAAGTGATACAAAAAACAACAAAGCTGTAAATGAGGATAATGGTGATACACCTACTATTGGGACTGGCCGCCTCAAGATGTGGGAATGTACATCAATTAATGATATAAAGCATGCAAGAAAAATTAAATTTATATTTGAGAAGAAGTCGACTAATAAAAATAATAGAAATGGAAATAAGAATATTAATATGCGCATAGGATATAGTGACAATTCATGCTACTCAGGTACATCGAAGAAACTAGAATCCAATAAGAAGCTGTACAGGGAAGAAAATTAAAATAATATAATTGAAATTGAAGACGATAAGGTCATAAATGAAACGCGCGTCAGATGTAGCGAAAATCCATTTTACTTGGATAGAATCTTGGAGAAACTACCATCTGCTTTGACAACATTAAATTACAAAACATACGCACTAGAGAAAGGTGACGAAGTATTTAAAAGGGTACCCTACGAAAAAATTAAACAAATATGGAATAAAAATAAGAATATCGACGTCGAAATATTGGTATACAGTAATCCTCAAAAGATAATGAACAACGACAAAAAGAAAGAATTAATAGAATTGTATCACAACACGCCATGCGGAGGACATTTTGGAGATAGAAAAACTACACTCAGATTGAAAAAGAAGTACATATGGAAAAATGTGTCAAAAATGATAAAAGAATATGTAAAAACGTGCGATCTATGCCAAAGAAACAGACAAACAAGACACACAAAAGAAACATTATGTCAAACTGACACACCAAAGCAAAGTTTCACTTGTCATTGACACAGTAGGTCCACTAAGGCCATCAGAACATTGTAGACATATACTTACCGTACAATGCGAATTGACAAAATATATCATAGCATGTCCAATGGAAACTAAAGAGGCGAAAAACATAGCCAAGTCTTTAATTGAAAACGTTGTATTGAAATATGGAATGTTTAAAGTGCTAAAATCTGATAGAGGAACCAAATTTGTGAATGAACTGATGAAGGAATTATGTGAATTTTTGGAAATAGAACAGAGATTCTCAACACCATATCATCACGAAACACTGGGAACTGTGGCAAGAAATCATAGAGTTTTAAATGAATATTTTCTTTCATTCGTGACTGATGACAATTGGTACCCATGGGTTCCATACTACACATTTGCTTATAATACTACACCTCATATAGACACAAATTACTCACCTTTTGAGTTAATTTTTGGAAAATTACCTAGTTTACCAGGTGACCACAATGACAATGACAATGAAATACAACAAATATATAACTTTGAGAATTATACGAACGAACTAAAAGTAAGATTAAAGCATTCTTTAGAAAATGCTAGAAAAATTATAGAGACAATAAAATTGAAAAGATCTAAAGATTCAAAGAAACAAGAAAATAGCATAAACATCCGAATAGGAGATCAAGTATTAATAAGAATAGAAAATAGAAAGAAACACGAATCACCGTATCGCGGTCCATATGAGATTGTTGATATTGATGGTGTGAATGTTAGCATTAAAGTTAAGAATATAGTTAAAGTATTCCACAAAAATTTATTGAAAAAATACAATAAATAATAAACAAGAACAAAATTTTATGAATGAATACAAAGTTTTTAATGCAGTGTTACTATAGGAAAATAAACAAAGTAACAGAACAAAATATACAAAAACAAAATGCATTTACACAATTAGGCTAATATTAATAACAATAAATATGTAATTTGAATAATGAAAAAGCGTACAAGAATATACTACTATAATATAGTAAACATATAAAAAAAAACAACATACAATAATTTTAAGAAATTTTGTTTATATGTAAGTACTTTTACACTTTAAGAACATTTTTTTTTTTATTTATTTACAAATATGCGCATATGACTAAGATAACCAATAAGTAACAAATAAAAATAAAGAAATAAAAGGAATAATGTAATACTTAAGAATATGATATTTCATTAAAATAAGAAATTTTTTTTTATAATTCAACACCAGACATCGGATTAACATAAAGAAAAGAAACCATCCAAATTCGCAATTAAATTGGATGATTTCTCTCTTGTGCGTTGAGGGTGTAATGATGTTGTGTATGCACAATATAGAGTACCAAAATGTAAAAACATTTAAAATGATATTTGAGCATACACAATGTCACTCATGTATTGCAGCGTGTGAGGGCACAACAAAGTAAATTAAAACAACACAAAATTTAGCAATAAAATATATTGATCCAAGTGTGTCACTGGTGTAGAAATAAATGTAAAGGCTTTATGTTACATTTATGAAATTGATTTTTGTTTATGCCAATGAACCACCAGTGATTTGGGGCACTGGGATTATAATAACAAATTGAACTACGGACTGACAAATGACCGCTCACACCCACAAGCAAACATGAGAAAATAGTTTGTAAGCTAGTTATAAGACAAATTCTGTTAAGAGTAGGAAATAGAAATTAAGAGAATTAAAATAATATGTAAAATTAGTATATAAGAAAGAACTTCAAAAAATAAAGATACATTCTAATAATTGGAGTCAATCGAACAACAAAATTTGTTTTTTTTCTAAAAGGTGAGCTAGAATAATATTTCTGAGTTAACTAATATATTTTATGTTAACATTATATGGCGATCCTGCCTGCTAACATTATACAATCAGCCTACTTATAGGAGTACTCACCGGACACTGTGTAATAGGGCGGATGGCTGAGAGCTGACTTCTGTACGAGCTGTATGGATGTGGACGAGGAGGAGTCGGTGCAACATTTGCTGTGTGAATGTCCAAGACTGAAGGAGCGGCGCTCTAGATATCTAGGGCAAAGATTCTACGATAACCTGGGCTACATAGTAGACATTTCACTTGGCGATCTTCCGGACTTCTTGAGGGAATCTGGATGGTTCAGGAGGGACGCATAACGGACAAAAGGGGTCTTTTCACTTTTCACTTGTTCTTTTATTTTCTTTTCTTTTTTATTTTCATTTTTCATACCCTTACACTATATATCTGTGCTCTTTAATCTCTATTCCTATCACTACCTTTCCGGCACTTTCTAAAGGGTATCACAATGGGCCATATGGCCTCCGAGTGAACACGCCTTCGGGCGGGCGATCCATTCAACCTAACTTAACCTAACCTAAACCCTAAATTTAGTTATGGACAAAATGCGTGTAAAGACCATTCTATTTAACCATAAATCAATTGATTCCTTAATTGATACAGGGTCGGATGTGACCCTTATGAAAGTGTAGTATGTGAACAAAATTTTAAGGATTGTGATTTGAAACAAAGTTTATGTTTATTGTTTGGTCTCAGTAATGTTTCGAGTGAACCGCTTATGTAAAAACGATCCATAGTTTTTACGTTGTGCCTGAGGAAACACTAAAATATAATGCACTTCTTCGTTACGATTTTATAAGCAGGTTTCAGTTTTCGGCAAATGGCAATGGTTATGAATTCCAATATCAAATCTTGTAATCGGTAATAAGTTTTTGGTTTACAATATAACATTAGCTGAATTAGACATCCCTCGAAAATATAAAGAATTAGTTTCCAGTTATAAGCCGTCATCAGTTCCAGAAAATGTTCCGGTCATAATAAAAATTGTTCCAGATGGCATTCACAATATAGGTTACCCATTAATGAGCAAGAAGCAGCACGTAAACAAG
Organism: Cordilura impudica; assembly: GCA_963682025.1. Lineage (NCBI taxonomy): Eukaryota > Metazoa > Arthropoda > Insecta > Diptera > Scathophagidae > Cordilura > Cordilura impudica. The sequence continues at coordinate 220,757,121 of OY821517.1, read as the reverse complement.
TAGCTGATTGTAGTAGCGATGATGGTCAAAAAGAAAAGTGGAGAATATAGAGTCTGTATCGATTTTCGTAAATTAAATAAAAAGGTGTTGCAAGACTGTTTTCCAGTGTCGTTGATAAAAGAAGTGTTGAAGAAGTTCCAAAGTTCAAAATTTTTTACAATAATGGATCCTGAAAACGGATTTCTTCACGTGCCGATAGAAGAATCAAGCAAATATTTCACTGCATTTGTAACGAAATATTGACTGTTTGAGTTTAATAAAGCACCTTTCGGTTTTTGTAATTCCCCTGCGAATTTTATAAGGTTATAAGTTATATATTTCAACCCCTTATTAACAACAACGTAATGGAGCTATACTTGGATGGCTTCGTTATACATATATGATGAAACACTTGAAGGTTGTCTTAGCAAATTTAAAATAGTTTTGAATTCTACTGTACGGTTTAATTTGAAAACAAAATGGTCAAAATGTTCGTTTATGCAATCCAAAATTGATTTTCTTGCTCTTTTTGAAGGAAGTGGAATGATTCGGCATGGCAAAGAGAAAACAAAAGCTATTGATGAGTTTCCTCAGCCAAAAAGTATCAAAGGTATTAAATAATTTTTAGCATTACTAGCTATTTTCGAAGATTAATTGCTTGACCACTAATGAATTTATTAAAAAAGACTTTACTAATTGGTGAGGAAGAAAGCGCTTCATACATACTTTGAAGATGGCTCTTGTGTAGGAACCAGTTCTTAAGATTTATGATACAATGGCTGTAACAGAGTTGCACACTAACGCTTCGAAATATGGTTTTGGCGCAACATTATTACAAATGAATGAAAATCAGTCCAGTCTTCTTCTGGAGTAAAAAAACTTCTCCACAAGAACAAAGCCAACACAGTTATATATTTGAAGTTAAGGCTACATATCTGGCATTAAAAAAATTTAGCCATTATCTTCTGGAAATTAATTTTAAATTGGTAACTGATTGCGCTGAGTTTAAACAAACAACCTCTGAAAAAGACGTACCAAGAGATGTTGCACAGCGGATAATGTACATTACGTATGTTATCAAACATCGAGGTGGAAATGGGTTAAAACATGTTGATAGGCTTAGTCGTTACGCCGTAAATGTTATGGTAATATTATCAGATATATATATATTATATATATATATATATATATATATATATTCTTATGTGAATTAATTTTTTTTATTTATTTTTTTCAAATAAATACACTCTTCAATTAGGTTTTTTCTATATTTAAGAGCGTTGATGATATTTTGAACCGAATTATACAAATTTTTTTTTCATAAAATGCCGTAATAGTTTGTCTACTTCATCAAATAGCGAATGGCCCCACACTTGGACGCCATAAGTTTGAATAGCCCTGCACCCCGCCTGGAAAAGTTGCCATGTTGCATTTATGCAAGATATTTATATAAAGTGAAAATAGAAGAGGCAGAAAGCCTTGCTTAACACCGGAATGCGTTTCTATCTCTTGCGACAGCTCCTTTCCAGTCCATACTACGGATTTAGTTGTTTCATATATGGCACCTATAAAATTAACGGTTTTTGTTGCCACTCCGATCTCACGCAATTTAGACATCAACAGTTGCCTGGACACGTTATCAAACGCTCTAAGGTCAACAAAAAATGCTTACTCAACACAGCGAACATCACAGAATACAAATACGGCAATAAACTTAATAAACAAAGTTTTATTATTAAGCGACGGTAAATTTAAAACCAAAAATATAAACAAAATTAAATAAATATCAGACAATATAATAAATAAATAATAATAAATAATAATAATAAATAACCATATAATAAATAATTTAATTACAAAGGCAATAAATGGGAATTCAACAAACAATAATATAAACAATACCTCTGGCAACACCAAATTTTGCAACCTCTCGTATATACCCAAGCTTACCGAAAATTAACAAATAAAACAGATAATAGACGACGATAAAATTACACTGACATACAAAGCCAACAAAGCAATTCAACCATTATTTACACAAACAAAATGGTATTGTATTGTATAAGGAGGTCTTTGAAGTACTGCGACCGAAGTGATCTATTGTACTGCCCTCTGCTAATAGGTTGTCCCTATAAAATCTCATCCAACCCTGAAGCCCTCAAGAATTCGAGGATGTTGGTTGGTTCTAGTAATTTTATGTCGCTACCTAGTATTTGGAAAGAACCCAGGTGCTTTTTTCTTTTGTGCATTAACGCTCCACATTTCCAAAGTATATGCTCTGGTGATTCGGCTTCCTCATCACAGAATCTGTGCATGGGGTTTGCTACAATTTCTAACCTGCTCAGATGTTCCCTGAGCCTACAGTGACCAGTTAAAATCCCGGTTAGTATTCTCAGACCGTTCTTTGACAATACAATGCTCAATACAATGTAGCCACCCAACAAGATTTTGGATTGCCTTAAGCCCAAGTGGCTCGCGACAAATTCCCGTCTAACATAATTTTCATGTTCCCTGAGTACGCCTTCCCATGCTCCTTTTCCTTTCCACAATATGGTCCAGCCCTATTAATTTTGTGGAAGCTCCCCTTCTGGCAAGTTCATCAGTTTGCTCATTACCTTGAATCCCAATACATCCCGGGACCCAACAAAGGCTAACCTTGTTGTATTTATCTAGCTCATTTAGTTTCTGTAGACAGTCCCATACTAACTTAGAGTCTATTTATTTATTAATTTATTTAGTCTATGGAATCATCCTTACAGACTACTTAAAGTATACATTTATATTATAATTTATATATATAATTTAACATTTAAAAAATTGATATATAACATTTATTTAATTCAGTTAATTTAATGCATTTATGTGTAATATAATATCTCTTCTCAAAATATCCAAACTTTTATTAAAATCAATAAACTGATACAGCATATTAAACTCATCACAAATTCTACGGAGTGGATTAAAATTAGCATAGTTTGTACAATAATATTTGATAGTTAGAAAGTTATAATTTCTTGATGATCGAAAAGGCATATTTATATTTATTTTGTTGATAAGAAATTCAGATTTAACAGTTTTAACAGGAAAGTAACATTTAGCATATGTCTGCGACTTTTCAATGTAAGAAGCTTAATTAGAGCCAGACGATTTTCATAAGATGGCAACCTCATATTAAGATCCCAGCCCAAACGACGAAGACAAAATAACAAAGATTGTTTTTGGACTGATTCAATTTTGTTCGAATTTATATGATATTGCGGATGCCAGACTACAGACCCATATTCGAGTATTGGTCTAACCAAGGTAGTAAACAATTGTTTTGTCATATACGGATCCGAAAACTCTTTAGCCCACCGTTTAATGAATCCAAGTACACCAGTAGCTTTATTTATTGTTAGCGAAATATGACTTCTAAAGTCTAATTTTTTATCCAGAACTACGCCAAGGTCATTGAATGAATCCACTAAATCAAGCACAGCATTATTCATGATATACCGACCATTAATTGGAATTGATCTTGTAAAAATCATATATTTGCATTTTTTGACATTTAGGTCCATTAGATTAAAATTACACCAAGTAGTTAAATGATCAATATCATTCTGTAAAAGTGATTGTTGATCAAGATTGTTGAGGCTAAAAATTAACTTTATATCATCTGCATACATTAATGTAGTTGAGTGTTTAATTAAGATTAAGGAAGATCATTTATAAATAGCGTAAATAAAAGAGGTCCCAAGTGACTACCTTGAGATACACCAGATAATACTTTTATGTTGTTGGAATACGAGTTACGAAACTTAATACATTGTGTTCTGTCTTTTAAATATGATCTAATCCATTTTATCAGCAATATACCAAAGCACATACTGTCAAGCTTAAACAACAATAGATCATTATTTACTTTATCGAATGCCTTGCTAAAATCATTATAAATAACATCTGTTTGTTTCATATTAATAAAACCATCATTTACCAAAGTTGTAAGCTCCAAAAGATTTGTTATTGTAGAGCGTGATTTGCAGAATCCATGTAGCGTTGGAGATATGATAGAAGACACATGATGTGACAACGTGTCATATATAAGTTTTTCAAATAGTTTTCGAATAGCACTTAATTTAGCAATACCTCTATAATTCTAAATAACAGCTTTAGATCCAGACTTAAAGAAGGGAATAATAAATGATTCTTTCCAAATGGGAGGAAAGCAACCCAATATAAGGGATATGTTAAACATATAAGTCAAAGGAATATACAATAAATGTGCCCAGCGCTTTAAAATGCAACTAGGAACACCGTCAGGACCAGCAGCATACGACAATTTCAATTTTGTCAGGGCATTCAGGACTGTATGTTGACTGTATATTAATAATTGAAGATTCCGATATTATGTATGGATACAGATTATTGTTATTAAATACTGTCGAAGAATAAGTTCATGCAAAAAAGTCTGCAAACATATTACTTATGGAGTTATCATCTGAAGATTCTAAATCACCGTACTTCATAACCGAAGGAAAGTCCGCAGTACGTCTTTTAGAATTAATAAATTTATAAAATGATTTTGGATTATTTTTTAGATTATTCCTTACTTTAATTAAATAGTTATTATAGGCCAATTGATTAGCAATAATAAATTCCGATCTTGATAACGAGTATTTCATATAATCTATCAATGCTCCATATTTTCTATAATTTTTGTACATTTTGTTTTTCTTATTTTTAAGTTGAGATAGATGTTTTGTATTCCAAGGAGGACCATTCGATTTAGGAGGTAACATTTTAGGTACAGATGCTGAGAAACATTCAAAGAGGTGATGATAAAATGTTTGCAAACACAAGTCCAAGTTATCATTGCAACGAGATTACACATTTATCTAGTCAGTTTGGAATAGATGGAGTTGTAAATCTTGGTTGTAGGGTATTTACTGATGATCATTAATCTTAAGTGTTAGTATAAGCAAAACTATGTCTGTAAAACTATATGCAATCGCAATTGAGTACAGGTTTTGACATTGTATATGAGTACCTGTACTAAATATTGTAGTTATGTAGTTTGTAACAACAACCGCAAAGAGATTACTTTTCGCAATTACATTGTACATTTATTCTTTTCAACTCACTCACTATTTGTACAGCAAAGAAATTGTAAGAAAAAAAACAGAAGTTAAAATAAGTTACTAATTTTAATAAATTAAATATATAATAAACTATCATCGTGTATTTCATTGAAAGCTGAGTTTGTTACAGTGGCGACAAGGATAAAACAGTATTAAATTAAAAAAAAAAAATAAAAAATATTTTTTTAAAGAAGAAAAGCAAAAATGGCGACTGCACAAATTACACAAATAATTGGTAAAGTGCCTAGCTTTGACCATACGCAAAATAATTGGTAAATTTTTGAAAACCAAATGGAACAATTTCTGGTGGCGAATGATATAACAAATATCGTTAAAAAGAAGTCAGTTCTATTGACGTCATTGTGCGAAACGTCATACATGCTGTTACAAAATTTGGTGAGTCCGGCAAAAATAGAAGATGCTAAACAACTTACGCTAAGTGTGTAGAGGTGATGAAAAAACACTTTAAGCCACCAACATCAGGTTTTGCAGAAAGGTATAAATTTTACAATGCTTCGAAAGCAGCTATAATAAATGAATGGGCCGTGCGTGTTCGATCATTAGCAGTGAATTGTGAGTTTGGTACAAGTTTATCAACAGCAATTCGAGATAAATTTGTAATGGGTTTGGAGAAAGGTCCGGCCCGGGACAAAATTTTTTGGAGTCGGTGGAGTGTACTTTTGAAAAAGTAATTGAAATTGCGAACAATGTAGAATATGCGAAGCACCAATATGACACAGTGTCGGTAAAAGAAGAACAAGTGAATTTCATCAAAAAAGCAAATGGCTGTAGAGACAAAAAAGAATGGCAGAACAAGATGACGCAGCAACGAAACAGGAAAGGTGATCAACAATGTGAAGTCTGCGGCTACAAAAACCATAAAAGCGAGCAGTGTAAGTTTAGAAATTATAAGTGTAATAAATGCCAGCAAAAGGGTCATTTAAAAAAAATGTGCAAAGCAAAGCAAATTAATTTCTTAGAAAATGTTGATAGAGAGCTAAGTCTATTTTCTTTTACAAGTCCAAAAGATGGACCAATTAAAATTAAAGTATATATTAATAATAAACCTTTTAATATGGCGCTGGATACGGGTTCAGAAAATAATGTAATTTCGGAAAATACATACAAGACTACTTTCAGTAATTATAGTCTTCGGAAAATAGACGTGCTATTGAAAGCTTATAATGGTACAAACATAATTCCTATTGGAGCTTGTGATGTATTAGTTCAATACGGTAATAAAGAAAAACTCATTCCAATTATGGTTATTAAACATGGTGGTCCACCACTGTTGGGTAGAAACTTTTTGAAAACGTTTGAGATTGAAATTTGTAATATCAATTATTCATCAGAACTTCAAGTGGTAAAAAGTAACCCAATTGTAATGAAATTTAACAAATTGTTTGATGGTGATTTAGGACTATTTAAAATGAGTAAGGCCATGTTAAATGTTAAAGAGGGCGCTGTTCCAAAATTTTGTAGACCTAGGCCGTTGCCGTTAGCAATTAAAGACAAAGTTGTAGTTGGACTAGATGATTTAGTAAAATTGAAAATTTTAAAACCGGTTGAATATAGCGAATGGGGAACGCCAATAGTACCAATTTTAAAAAAAGACGGTAGTGTTAGGATTTGCGGAGATTTTAAGGTAACATTGAACCCATACTTAATGATAGAAAAGTATCCTTTGCCCCGAATTGAAGAAATTTTTTCTAAATTGCATGGTGGGGAGGAATTTACAAAATTGGATTTAAGTATGGCTACCAACAAATAGAATTAGATGAGGAATCTCGTAAATATACAACTATCTCTACTTCCAAAGGTCTTTTTCAGTATACCCGACTTATTTATGGTTTAGCTTCAGCTCCCGCGATCTTTCAAAAGATTATGGATTCACTGTTGTGGTATTTTTAGATGACATTTTAATTAGCGCTCCCAATCGTAAACTGCATAATGAACGTCTCGAACGAGTTTTAAATATTTTTGAGCGATGCAGGTTTTAAATTGTCACCCGGCAAATGTGAGTTTTTCTGTAAGAAAATAAAATATTTAGGTCACGTTATTGATAAAATGGGGTTGCATATGAACCCCGAAAAAGTGAGGGACATTTCTATGATTCCGAATCCGGAGAATGTCAAAGAGCTTCAAAGCGTTTTTTGGGTGGTGAATTTTTATAGAAGGTTTTTACCAGATGTGTCTACATTGCTACATCCTTTGCATCAGTTACTCAGAGCCGATACTGAATTTAAATGGACTCGAGATTGCTCTAGGGCCATGGAAAAGCTAAAAAATAGTCTAGTAGCTGAAAATTGTTTAGCGCATTTTAATGCCAAGTTTTAAAACAAAATTAACGGTAGATGCCAGTCCGGTAGGTGTAGGGGCTGTCTTGTCAGAGATAAATGATAATGGCGACGAAAGGCCAGTTGAGTTCGCTTCTAGGACGTTAACAGATACAGAAAAAAGATATTCACAATTAGATCCTGAAGCTGTGTCAATTTTGTTTGGGGTAAAAAAGTTTCACCAGTATTTGTACGGGCGTCATTTTACGTTAGTTACGGATAACAAACCTTTGCATCACATTTTTAATCCTAAAAAGGGAATCCCTGTAATGGCATCAAATAGATTGCAGCATATAGCATTAACCTTGTCGGGTTATCAGTTTGATATTTCTCATATTAAATCGAAAAGTAATGTAGCTGATTATTTTTCAAGATACCCGCGGAAATCAGATTTCAAACGGGATGACTTTCCAACAGATTTATACGTCAATTATTTTAAAGAGATTCAAAAAGATAACAACATGTAAATTTTGAAACCATCAGTTTAGAACTGAAAGAGATGCCGTGTTAAAAAAAATTTCGAAAATACATTGAATCAGGCTGGCCTGCTAAGTGTTCTGATACCGAAGTGCTTCCGTATTTCTTAAAAAGAAACGAAATGTCGGTTAAAGCTAACAGTTTGTTTTGGGGCTATAGGGTGGTTGTACCTCACAATTGAGAAGTGAGGCTGTCAATTTTTTGCATGCATCACATATGGGCATCCGTAAAAATGATGGCTCGTGAATGTTGTTGGTGGCCAAAACAAGGCAGAGATTTAGAAGAAATTGTTAAGTCTTGTGAACCATGTTTAATGACCCGACCAAATCCACCCCAGCAAGAGTTAATTCCTTGGCCTAGATCAGATGAAGTTTGGTCAAGAGTACACATAGATTTTGTCGGACCGTTTTTAAAACGTTGGTGCTTAGTTGTGGTGGACAGTACCAGTAAATGGATTGAGTGCATAGATATGGGTACGAATATAACAAGTCGCGCGGTTATTCCAGTTCTAAGGGAATTGTTTGCCCATTTTGGTTTACCAAAATGTACCGTTTCGGATAATGGCACGTCTTTTGTGTCAAATGAATTTAAATTTTTTTTAAAACATAACGGTATTGAACACATTAAAACTCCAGTAGTGCATCCAGCTACTAACGGACAGGTCGAAAATTCAGTAAAAACCATTAAAAATGCTCTCAAGCGAAGTTTAAATAATGTACCAGTATCTGAATTCAATAGTGTGCTTTGTAGATTTTTATTTGATTACAGAAACACAGTACATTCTAGTACTGGTGTTTCCCCGGTTCAATTAATGTTTAACAAATGCAAATTAAGAATCAGGCTTGATTTAATTAATCCAAAGCGTAGAGTAGAAAAATTGAATAAAGATCAAGTCAAAATACGAGCTAAAAATAAACAAAAAAATCAGATTAAATTTCATAAAGGAAATAAGAAAAATGTTTTTAACGAAGAGGAAAAAGTTATATGTAAAGATTATTCAATTCCTGGAAAAGTTTCGTGGATGAGAGGCTCAGTGCTTAAAAAACTTGATAAGCAAACCTATTTAATAAAAACAAAAAATAATAAAACATGGAAAAGGCACGCAAACCAAATTATTTTATGCAGTGAACCTCTAAATGAAAAAAGTGAAATTCCAACAACTATGTTAGATCCGTTGCAAAAAATTTCACCAAGTATATAGCAAAGTATTGGAGATCAAGTTGAACAAAACCATGTTGAAAATAAAGAAGAAGAAAATATTGTAACTATTGAAAACACACCAAAAGAAAATGAATTTCCAGACGAAATTGTTAAATATAATTTAAGAGAAAGAAAAACTAGAAAAATATAAATAAGATGTAAAAAAAAAATCATATGGGGTGAGAAACAAATTTATGAAGGGGGTAATTGTAGGGTATGTACTGATGATCATTAATCTTAACTGTTAGTATAAGCAAAACTATGTCTGTAAAACTATATGCAATCGCAATTGAGTACAGGTTTTGACATTGTATATGAGTAACCGTACTAAATATTGTAGTTATGTAGTTTGTAACAAAAACCGCAAAGAGATTACTTTTCGCAATTACATTGTACATTTATTCTTTTCGACTCACTCACTATTTGTACAGCAAAGAAATTGTAAGAAAAAAACAGAAGTTAAAATAAGTTACTAATTTTAATAAATTAAATATATAATAAACTATCATCGTGTATTTCATTGAAAGCTGAGTTTATTACATTGGTAATTAGTTATATTAAAGCAAAAGATTTTATCGCTGTGAGTTAACTTTTTTTTATGAAGAGGATAGGAACAAAAGCAAGATATCTCTACTTCATAGGAGCTTAGTGCTCGAATAGCAGGTTGACTATCTGATAATATGGTTATGTTCCGTCTTTTGTACTTCCTATTCAATTTGATTTGTGCACATCTATCGATGGCATAAATTTCCGCTTGGAAAATGCTCGTGTGTATTCCCATTAGCTCGAAGTATTCGGTTCTAGGCCCAAAGACTCCCGCCCCTGTGCCACTTTCGGTTTCTGACCCATCTGTTAAGCATTTGATTATATCTTCTCTTAGAGAATATGCTGTACTTAAACAGCTCCATTCTCTCTTATTGCTAAGTCCTGTGACAAAGTATTTCCTGAAACCATATTTCTTCTTGGCCTTGTCCATGGGCAATCTAGGAGGGCGTAATCATTAACTTGGCTTATTTGGTTCCATTGCCCTTCATAAAGCCTGGGCTTATGAAGGGCAGGAAAAGGTACTGTTTTGAGAAATAAACTTTTTTTAGAAAAGGCACTGCCTAAAAAGGTACTTTTAATGAAAAATTAAATTAAGAAATTTTTATCTTTGAAGAAAAGTTACTTTTCAAAGAAAAGGTACTTTTTGAAGAAAATTTATTTTTTGAAGAAGAGGTACTTTTTGAAAAAAGCTAATAGCACAAATGGTACTTTTCTAAGAAAACGCACTTTTTTAAGAAAGGGTACTTTTTTAATGCAATTGTACTTTTTTTAACAAATTGTATTTTTTAAGGAAAAGTACTTTTTTAATAAATTAACTTTTTTAATTCAATTTACTTTCTTAAGAAAATATTCTTTCTTAAGAAAATATTCTTTTTTTAAAAAAAGCTACTTTTCAAAGAAATGTAAATTTTTGAAAAAATTACCTTTTTTGAGAAAATGTATTTTTTAGGAGGAGCTATTCCGTGAAGAAAAGGTTAATTTTTAAGAAAATTTACTTATATACGAAAAAGTTATTTTTTAAAAAAACTTTTTTCAGAAGAGGTATTTAAAAGGTTATTTTTAAAGAAAATTTACTTTTTAAGAAACGGTAATTTTTTAAGTACAGGAACTTATTCAAGAAGAGGTGATATTTAAAAAAAAGGTGCTCTTTTAAGGAAATGTACTTTGTTAAGGAAAGGTACTTTTTGGAGGAAAGTTTCTTTTTAAGAAGAGGTAAATTTTTAAGAAAAGGTACTTTAAAAAAAAAATACTTATTTTAAGAAACATTATGGGTGCATATTAAATTTATGCTATCCTATACATTATTTTATTACTCGACATATGAGTATTAATACTAATCATATGATATTAAATATTAAGAAGACAGCGTTACAGAGCCAATGAGTATATTAATTATAGACATAAAAAAATTAATACAAAATTATGAATTCTTAAAATTAGTTTTTTATGTAAATTGTATATTTTTAAAATTTCCAACTGTTGGGTTTACAATACTTATGTTGATTTTGTATTGCACAATACTGTATATAAATATATATATGGGTTCCTGTAGGTGGTATCAGCAGCTTGGGCCCTCGAAAGGTATAAATTTATTGAATGAGCTTGATATGAGCTGTTTGAGTGATAACGATTCTGTCAATTCGAGAATTTAGGGCTTAGGTCCAAGAGTGATTCAAGTGATGCCGTTGGGCACGTCCTCATTGCACCCGTTATTCCAATGCATGCTATGCATGAGTTGACTTCAGATCTGTTCTTTTGGCCCACGCTATTGCTCCATAGGTCACAATTGGATGGACCATCATAGAGTACATCCAGTGCAAGATGCTGGATTTACATCCCCAGGTTTTACCTGCTACCCTTCTGCATATTCTTGTAGCTCGCTTGACTTTCTTAGTGAAATGGTCGACATGTGCCTTCTATGCTAACTTGTTGTCCAATGCTATCCCCAGATATTTCACCTCTACCGTTGGTTGGATGACTTTTCCCAGAATTTGAATTGCTCTCCATCTTGGGAGTTTCCTTTTCCTGGTAAATGGTACAATAGCGTTCTTTGTCGGATTGATGCGCGGTGTCCTTTTTCCCCACTGTGGGTATGAACACCACTCTTGCTCTCCTCCATGCCTTTGGTATGTACCCCAAGGCCAAGCTGCTATGCCCGATATTTAACGTGAATGGTAATAATTCCTTCAAGCCGTTTTGTAAAAGGGCAGGAAAAATACCATCCATTCCAGGGGACTTAAAGGGTTAAAACGTACCGAAAGCCCATTCTAGTCTTTCCCTAGAACAAATTTCAGCTGCCACTTGCCTGCTTGCCCGACTAGGGTTTCTTGGTCCGCTACTCGGCCGCCCGTTGTCTACTGCCACACTTCCTGGAAAGTGTGTTTTAATAACAGCTCCGCCCTATCTTGGCCATTCTTAGAGTAAATACCTTCCTCTTTCTTAAGTGACATCGTCATATCTGGCCCACGTTTCGCAAAGGCTTTTTATAGCCTTGCTGTTTCTGGAAGAGATTCTATATTCTTGCAGAAATTTCTTAAGCTAAGCTTTAATCTCTGTTAAAATTCTAAGAGTTCTTACTCTTAGAGGCGTTTCCTTGGTAGGAAGGTCCCTATAATTTTTTCGGTCCAGTTTTTTGTAATTAGCAACTAAACTTTAACAAAAAAACATATAGAACACAATAATTTACGAACGACGATATGTGAAAAGACACTCCTTCATTATATTCTTCTTTTATCGAGCGCTTCTATAATTTATAATCAATTTTTGCAAGAAAAGGTAAATATTTCATATGTTATATGCAAAATAATTGTGAATTTCGGGTTTTTTGTAGGTAATATACTGATTTTTTGCATTATAAATGAAAAATAATGTCTATATTAAATGAAATGAAAATTCAACCAACGTTAAAAAGTAAAACCACCACTATTGTTGAATGTTTATTAATTATTGATTGTTTTTTATTATTTCATTTCTTTATATTATCTATTTGTTTACATAGCTTGATTGGATAGTCTATAAAAAATACCTACTAACAAATACACATAATGACCTACATATGATTTCTGTGTGTTATACTCCGAATTCATAACACAGCAGAAATCAAGAAAACACGCAACAACAATTGCGTGGTATGGCATGAGTTGTCATTGCACAATACCTTCGCTGTATCGACAATTGTTTATACATTAACAGTTCATAGTACAGCGTATGGCCAATGAACTTAAATGTACTTTTATCGTGTCAGCGAATGTTTGTGATTGCACATATTTTGGACAATAACATTTATTAGTGACTAAATAAAGTTATCGTCCAATTTATGAATGCAATTATGCTACACCTCCCTTTTCAATTTGAATGATCTTGTCATTCGTAAGATTAGTTTTCGTGTTTCCTGGATTTCTGTACTTAAGGCATTCCGGAGTTACACATATTTTAAAATTGATAATGATAAATAAATTAACATGCTTGTGATTTTTTTTTTTTTTTTTTATTGTTACTAAAATTAACTAGATATTAAAATAAGAACTGAGTAATTTAATTTAAATCTAGTCGGTGATTATTGGCATGTCTGGTTCCTTTTATTGGTTTTCAATTAAAATTTAACTCTATGTAGTAGAATAACAAGATTGTTTAGTGAACATATATTTGAAATTTAAATTGACGTAGTAAAATTGAATTATTTTAATTATTATTTATGTTATTGTATATTTCAGGATTATTTAATTAAAATATGTTTGAAATTATTTAAACTATAAATAATTGACTATATTATATTTCAAAATTACAAATAAATGATTTAATTATTTTTCAATTGGGTGGCTATGCCACCTCCCTTTTCAATTAGAATGATCTTGTCATTCTGTTTAATAAATTACATGTATATGGTTAATATTCATTATTTAAAAAAATTAAGTTAATTTAGTTTTGTTTAAAATTATAGTTTACGATATTATTATTTAAAATTATGCAGTTTTAAATTTTTCATAATTTTTTTTTTGTCAAATTAAAATTATAATAATTTAGTAATTGATGCATATGTATATACTCGTACATATTTGAGTTTATTAATTATAATTAAATATTTTTTTAGAAGATAATTTTATCTTAGTTCTAATCAAATTGATTTGGATAGAAAAAAATTAAAAATTAAAATTAAACAATTCATAACACACAATTTTTTTTTTTTTTTAAATTTTCATTATTGTTATTTGGAGATTTAAAATATGTTATATAAATTTTGTTCAACATCATTATTATTTATATTTATACGATTCTCGTATATATAAAAAACTGTTATTGTAATAGTTAATTAAATAATAAGTATATATGTGATTTTATTAACTATTTGCAGAGTTTATTTTGTGTTCAATTAGATTCTTGAGATAGTTAGAAATGATTAGATATTACATGACTTTTTCCTTTTTTTTTTATTTTTAGGAATATAATTTTAATCTGTTTTTGTGTACTTATTGTTTTTTGTTGTCCTTTTGTGATCTTATTATTATAGTTCCGTTATTTTCTAAACTTTCTACTGTATAAGGTCCTATATATTTACTTTCTAGTTTATGTCCTGTTTCTTTTCTAAGTAATACCTTATCTCCTATTTTTATATCTAATTCCTTTATATTCTTATCATAATAATTCTTATTGTTTTGCTTATTCCTAATGAGTTTATCTCTAGCTCTCTTACGTGTTACTTCTAACCAATATTATATTTCCTTACTATAGTCTTCTATATTATATATAGGATCTATTCTATCTTTGTTGTTAAGTCTATTGAATCCATATGGGATTCTTCCGAACACTAATTCAAAAGGGCAGTATCCATGGGCCTTTGAAGGTGTTGTGTTAAAACAGTACGTAAAGTACTTTAGCCATTCATCCCAATCATCTCTTTCAACAGATATGTAGGGACGTACATATTCGTTGAAAGTTCTATGGCTTTCCACCGTTCCTAGCGTTTGATGGTGGTGTTCCGTAGAAGTTACCTTCTTAATTTTCATATATTTCCATATCTCATTCAAAATACTGTTCTGGTATTCTGTACCCATGTCCGTAATGAGCGTCCTCATAGGGCCATAAGCCAAGTTAAATGAATCAAATATAGCTATGAATACTGTTTTCGCGCTTTTATCGCGTACTGGCACTGTTACCAGATATTTTGTCATGTCACATATAATGGTGACTGTATATTCAAAACCATCTTCCGTCCTTGGGAGTGGTCCAATCGTATCTACCAAGACCGTATCGAAAGCATCGATCGGAGTATCCGTTATAGTCATTGGTATTTTTGTATGTCTAATAGTTTTGGATTCTTGGCATTTCCTACAAGATCTTATGTAATCAGAAACCGACTTGATCATTTTCGGCCAGTAGAAATATCGTCTAATCTTTCCAATTGTCCTTGTTATGCCTGAATGACCTCCTTGTATGGGGTCATCATGATATTGCTTCAATATCTTATTTATTTCATTTTTATTATTCAGCTTGGTCACCTTTGGGAGTAGCGCTACTCTTAATTTATCCAAAAATATATTGCCCTTGGCCTTAAAATCTTGCATTGAGACAAATTCGAAAATTTTCTCATTAGGTGCCATTCGTACTTTATTTACTTTATATTTGCCGGTTAGTGATTCTAACCTGGAGAACAATTGTTCGAAGTCAATTTTCTCTTTAGCAAATAAATCATTTATTAATATTTTTCCTATTTTCATTTTGCCATGTTTCAATAAACAATGGTCGGAAGTCATCTCGAGCTTATGGTATCGCCTATTTTGTCTAAGTTAATTTTTTCTGCAGCAGATCTCGTTGTTACTTTGAGAACGGCTTTGTTCAGATTTATATTTCTCAGATCATCTATCGTTATTCGTGATAGTGCATCTGTTACATAATTATCTTTGCCTCTGAGGTATTCGACTGTAAAGTCGTATTCCTCTAAATCTAGCCTCATTATAGTTAGTTTTGAGCTGGGGTTTTTCATAGAAAACAAGTATGTTAGTGGCCGATGGTATGTTTTTACCAAAAAATGCTTACCATATATATATGGTCGAAAATATTGAACTGCCCAATGAATCGCAGTGAGTTCCTGTTCATTTGTCGATTTATTGCTTTCGCCTTTTGTAAAAGATTTAGAAGCATGTGATATCGGTAGCTGTCTACCATTATACTCTTGTGTCAAAACTGCACCGCATGCATGTTTACTGGCATCCGTTGTTATACAAAATTCCTTAGTGAAGTCTGGATATTGTAATATCTGTGTAAGTCCACAGAGAGCGGTTTTCAAATATTCAAAAGCCTGTTGGCATTCGGCCGTCCAACGGAATTCTACACCTTTTCTCGTAAGTCCTGTTATATGACGGGAGTAATCAGCGAAATTGCTAATAAACCTTCTGTAATAGATACAGAAAGCAATGAATCTTCTAGCTTCATCCGCATTCGATGGTACTGGGTAATGTTTAATTGCTGAGTACTTTCCATCATCCGGTAGAATGCCCTCATTGGTGCACTTATGCCCTAGGTAAGTAACCTCGTGCATGAAAAAACGTACATTTTTCAGGATGCAACTTTTCGGCAAAGATTGAAAACGTCCGTTAAGTTGTTCAACATGTGTTTCGCAGAGCAGCCTAACACAACTAAATCATCCATATATCGAAACGCCTGGGATGGCCTTAAACCAGTGAATGCTAGAGTCCTCATACGCTGAAACGAATTTGGAGCTATCTTTAGCCCGTATGGAAGTCGTCTGAAGCGATAAGAGCCATTTTCAGTTGAAAATGATGTAATGTCTCTTGAATTCTCATGTAACTCAATTTTATGGAAGCCTGACATTAAGTCAAGGCACGAAAAGTACTTTGCTCTACCCGATTGGTCAAGAATGTCCTCTATTCTTGGGAGAGGGAATTTATCAGCTAGTAATTTTTTATTTACCTGGCGGTAATCTACGACCAATCTCCACCTTTTCTCCGTTGAATTTGGGAGTGCCTTTTTTGGTACAATTCGCAATGGGCTGTTGTACTCTGACGTTGATGGTTCTATAATATCATCGTCTATTAACTTTCCTACTTATTTTTCTACTTGTAATTTTTGTGAATGTGGGATTCTATAATTTTTTATATATGTTGGTGTGTTATCACCCAGTCTTAAATGTTGTTTGTAAAAATTGTTTGTGGTTATCATTTCTGTTTCTAAAGCAAATATATCAGAATAATCCGAGCATAATGTTGTCAGTTCACACTCGAATTCCTTAGAGAAATTTTTCGATAATTTTTCCAAAATTTTATCCGTCCTATTGTCTCTCTTTTGGTCAGTAACAGGATATATAACATCATACTCGTTTAAATTCTCCATTTGGATGTTATTAATATTTATCGTCGTTTTCTTTGGTAGTATTAAGAATTCTGACATATGCGTTATCGCCTTGAGCCAACGAATTTGCAATGTATACGCCTGGTTTTATTTCTTGGTTCAACACCAGTAGTTCCTCATGCTGTGTATTAAATTGTATCTTGCGTATTACCTGAGCCCTTGCTGGTATAACGACGTAATCATTATCGTATGTGTGGTGTATCGGAATTGTTAGGGTTCGAAAATTTTTAGATCTCATAACAAGACACTCTTTGTTCTCCATGAAATCAATGCTACAATTAAAAGTTTTCAAATAATCCATCCCTATGATTCCGCTACATGGTATTGGGAAGTCATTGTGTACCACATGAAATTCATGAGGTATTATGAAATCCTCCCTGCAAATTTCCAGATCGGTTGAACCTATTGACTTAATGGTTCCTTCGCCTATGCCACTAATCGTTGTTATTTCCCGTTTGTTGATAAAATTATTTTCTCCAAGATTTTCTTTTTTTATCAGACATATGTCTGCTCCTGTATCCACAAGTAAAACAAGAATTTGTTTTGTATGATAATTGTAAAATTTTACAAACACACCAAAGCTTAAGTTTAATTTATACATATATATTTTTCTTTTTCCCCCAGAGGCTATTCCTCGTTTTCCGAACCCGTATTGATTGTACTCTCTATTGGTCGGACTTGACGGTCCCACCTCTATAGTGGTTCGTAAATTGATAGTTATGTTCTGTATTTTCCTGTTGTCTTCGATTTCCATTGTTCATGTAGTTGTGTCTATTTCTACCTCTGGAATCGTTATTTCCCTTATAGGTACCTTGGCGACTTTGATGCCAATTATTGTCATTATTTCGGAAATTTCTGTTGCCATTGCCATTATATGATCTGTTCTGTTGTCTATAGTACAACACAGTATCTTTGCTTCCGATAGTCTCTGTACATGTTTCAATAAATTTTTGAATAGCTTGGTCTAATGAAGAAAACTGACCCGCTTTCATGATGAGTTTGACATTATCATTGTTACAATTTGCCACTACAGCATTTACTGCTGCTTTTGTGGTATATTCTTTGGCTGCTGCTGGTGGCACTCCGTCCGAAATGTAGGCATTATGAATCCTTTTCGCCAAATCTTCTACTTCACTAGTGTATGCGTTGGCCGTTTTATTCCTTTGCTGTATGTTCATAAGCTTGGCAGTTATTCCACCTACAGGTTCGCCTTTTATTGATCTTTGTAATTTTTCTTTAATTTGTACTATAGTTGTTTCATCTGTGATCAATTGTCGGGCAGTTCCCTTTAGCTTTGTCTTAATCAGTGAAATAGCTATCATTTCGTGGGCTCCTTTTAGGTGGTCAATCATTATCAGACCATCGATCAAGCTCTGTAAGTTTTTCACGTCTCCATCGTAGTCCGAAATGAATTTGGACGCAGTATCCACGAATTGTTCCACTGTTTGGGCCATATTAAGTTCCTCTTTTGCTATTACTTTATTGATTACTTCTTCTATAAAATCCTTAACTTGTTCTCCTTCCATTTCTGTGTCACCCTTATCACTTGAATCTTCTTCCTCAATTGTTTCGGGACCTACTTTAGTACTTATTACGATTATCTTATCTATATTCAATTTAATCTGTTCCGTGTAATCGTGCGTATATTCTCTCTTATACCATATTTGTCATATATTTTCACTAATCTATCTTTTACGTCCCAATATATGTCAACTACTATTTTCAAATGCTCTTTCGTATAATCTAGTTTATATTTTGAAACTAGTCTTGCTATATTATTATAATTTTCTATTAATGTTTTCAAATGTTTCTTTATGGTATCATCCTTTATATAAGTATTCTTTTTGATACATTTATATGACTTCTTGAAGTCTTCATGAAAAAATTGTATGTTGCCTATAATTAGTTCCCATTTGTCATTCATAATCCCCTATTATCGGTTTTAATGACACTTTACTCGTAATTCTAGGGCCTATATATTTAGTTAGTATTTGTTGAAAGTATAAAATGCCTTTTATTCATAATAATACATGAAAGCATAAATATAAATGTAGTGTTAAGAGATTTATTAATTGTCTTCCATTGACTCCGCTCCTTTTGACCTATATCTTTCGGGTCTATATTCCGGTGGTTTAAAATCTTTCACCCCGTTGGTGAAGTATCCCTCTTGGGCTAATCTTAATATTTCTTTATCTACTATATCTAATATTCTTGAATGGTTGTCATGTTCTTCCTGTACCTTAGAATACTCAGGAGTTCCTACTGTCAGTTGTTCGATCTTCTGTCTTAATTTCCTAGACTCGCTCCTCATTCGTTTTATAACTCCCCCTCTTTTATTTTTCCTTTTCTTTTTTCTTGTGTCTTCCTCTATAGGGGTATGCTCATTCTCAGCTTGGTTCTCATTAATTCCAATTGTCGGACTATTTATGTTGATGTCTATGAAGTCCCTGGGGATATCCACACAAAAGCTATCTTTACTATTGTCTACCAGCTCTCTATTTGATTCTATAATTTTCTTTATTGCTGGGAAACCTATTTTTGGGATATTTGTTAGTCTTTCCTCTGCTTCACGTAGCTTCCTGTATTTTGGTTGTCTTTTCCAATGTTCTTGTGTTGTCCATTTCTTTGGTCCGGCTTTAGTCTGATCCATTTCTTTTAATTTAAATTTTATCTAAATGATTTGCCACTGATGCGTCTCTAATATAATTCTTTCTTAGTGATCTCTTGTGCAATTGATATAAAATTGTAGCTAACTGTGCTGATGTAATTATTATTATTAAATAAATGTCCGTGTTGGAAGAGGGTTGGTTCATTTCTATTTCATTTATTACGTAAGCGTTCGGTTTGTTAATCTTTGAATGGTGTCCCCCCATTTTCACAATAAGGCGCACAAAAAAACAAGCTCACATAATCAAACCAAAATAGAATAATGACAAAAATATTATCTCCAGAAGAAATTCATAAAAGATTTTTATTATCAAAATAAATTCTCCTCTAATTAGTAGTTGTGACTAAAAACAACATTTTCAACATATATAAATACAAAAGATGGTATGGTCGATTGCAGCACTTGTGGCCGCGATCGTCCTTGTTACAAAAATTATTATTTAAAAGTATAAAAAAAATTCAGGTAGATTGCAGTGCTTGTGGCCGCGATCTTCCTTGTTAAAGAAATATAAAGTTTTAAAATGAAATATATAAAATACTTATTTATGAGGGTGTTTTCACAGTGACCGCTAATGATGTTGTTGATAGTTCTGCCTGTTGACGTCGTTGCAGGTGTTTTTTTTCACACCTGTTTCCTCTGTTATCTATTTCGTATTTATTGTACAGCTCACTCAGACATGATGTTTTTGGAGATATTCTGGTATGTTGAATTCACTAAACAGCTCACTCAGATATGATGTATATTCTTCTTGCATGTCGTATTCATTAAACAACTTTCTCAGATATGATGTATTTGAAATAAAAGGATAATTATTTGCTTTTTAATTAAAACAAAAAATCTATAATATCACAAACAATAATTCATTTGTATGTCTATTTGGATTGGAGTTTGAGTTTATGAAAGCCACTCAGTCACTTTTATTATTTTTTTTGCACTTTTTTTTCAAGGATTTTTTTTTTGTCATCCAGGATTTGGAGGCAGGATCGCCATATAAATGAAAAATAATGTCTTTATATTAAATGAAAATTCAACCAACGTTAAAAAGTAAAACCACCACTATTGTTGAATGTTTATTAATTATTGTTTTTTTTTATTATTTCATTTCTTTATATTATTTATTTGTTTACATAGCTTGATTGGATAGTGTATAAAAAAATACCTACTAACAAATACACATAATGACCTACATATGATTTCTGTGTGTTATACTCCGAATTCATAACACAGCAGAAATCAAGAAAACACGCAACAACAATTGCGTGGTATGGCATGAGTTGTCATTGCACAATACCTTCGCTGTATCGACAATTGTTTATACATTAACAGTTCATAGTACAGCGTATGACCAATGAACTTAAATGTACTTTTATCGTATCAGCGAATGTTTGTGATTGCACATATTTTGGACAATAACATTTATTAGTGACTAAATAAAGTTATCGTCCAATTTATGAATGCAATTATGCTACAGCATAGGTAAACATGTGTACGTGTAAAAAAGTTTCATCTATGAAGGATTCGGATGAAATAATAGCCAACTGAGTGATGATGACAATGATATTATTTGTGTGAATATACTTCCTCTTGATCGAGTCGACGTATGTTCAGATGGAGAAACATTCAATGCCGATTAAATTGCCTTGAATATAGATCCGAATCCATTGAACGAGGTTACCGGTTTCGTTGAAATTGAAAGAAATGAAATTGAGGACAGTATATATCCTGAATTTGAAAAGAAGGCAGAAATTTCAACATCGAGGAAACCTCGACTTGAATACAAACCTCTCAATTCTTTTGGAAAAGTAAAATGGTCTAAAAGGAACCGAAAGGAATATCATTTTGATATTGCTCCAAATCCAGCACCATTGAATATACTTAAAGATATTACTTGTTCAAGATTGGTCAACCCTTCTCCTTCGCAATTATTTAAATTATTATACGATGACGAAGTGGTTGACCATATTATTCAAGAAACAAATAGGTTTGCGGGACAAAATAATAGCCAGTTTCATTCGGATGAGGTGATGCTTAAACGGTTCATGCGTATCTTACTATTATCGGGATATCACACTCTGCCATCGGCGCCAAATTATTGATTTACAATGTCATCATTGGGTATCCTAATGGCAAAACAGACCATGGTTCGGTCAACATCTTTTCACATAAAATCTTTTATACATTTCGCCAATAATAATGATTTAGACAAAGCTGTTAAAATGGCTAAAATATGTATAAAAATAGCAAATAAAACAACACGCGAAAACATTTCTGTAAATCGATATATTATGGATTACACTTGTATTGTTCTTTTAGCTTCTTCCTTTATTCGATATCATCAATCGAAAATTTTTTCAATTTGGTGTTTGGGATGAAATTACAGCTGCCAGCTATCCGATTTTGAACCGGGCAGTCCGTTAATTCAAAAACTTTTCCGGTGCGAAAAAATTGGAAGGACCGGACGTACATTTGTCCGGCATTCTCGCGAAGCTTAGTAGTTTGCCAAAAAAAAGTTGATTAGATCTGAGATATTCGTATTTCTTTATAAGTCGCTCAAAGTTTAGAAGGACAAGTAAATAGTTATAAGTGGTATTTTTACAGCAGTAGGCTATGGCATAAGAAATTTGAAAAATTCAAATTTAAATTTTTTTTTATCGCAGTAGGCTATGAAAAATTTTATTTTATAAAAATTAAAGTTTAATAGGATTTGCAAAATATTAAAGTATTATTCAAAGTTTTCTGCCGACTGCTGGTGGTAAAGTGATAAATTAAATAATAAATTTTAAATTATTTAAAGTTTGAATTATTAAGTGAAAAATTAAAGATTAAACTTGTTTTTTTTTATAACGATCAACTAAGAGGTCTGTATAACTTTAATAGCCAAACAATTTTAAATTAATTTAAAGTAATTCTAGCTAAGAAATGAGTGAGGTAAAAGAAAGAGGTTCCACAACAAAGAAAAGGAAGTGCAATTACAATGCAGTTTGGCAAAAAAAATATATAATTTTGTCAGTGAAGGCTATGTTGGAAATGAAAAATCCAGCAGCAAAGCTAGATACAAACTGTGTGATATAAAGTTTACTGTTACGTATGAAGGTATTAAAGCCCTTACGTAACACGCAAACTCAAAAAAAAAAAAACACATTGACGCTGAAACTGCTGCAGCTTATTCTCAAAGATTAAGATCTTTCACCGAAAAATAATTCCGAAAACGATGCAGTAGCTATTGCTGAATTTTTGCATATTTACCATGGTGTAAAACACCATACTTGGCTCAGCAATGCAGAATTAAAATTATAAAACAGGGATTTTTCTGATTCTGAAATCGCTAAAAATTTACAGCTAGTCGTACAAAAGCTTCGGAAGTTATACAAAATGTTTTGTACCCTTTTTAAATTGAACTTGTGTTAGAAGATTTGAAAAACAACGTACCATTATCTATTGTTACTAAGCTATTTCCTGTAGCCGTTCAATTTTTTACTCTACAGAATGGATTGAGTTTTAAACTATTAGATTTTCATGAAGATCCTTTCGAAGATTCAAGATCAATTAAAAATAAGCTCTGTCGAGTATTAAATGAGAACGGATTAATTTGGAACAATGTAACTGCACATGGAGCTGATAACTCCAATGTGAATTACGGAGTAAACAATTCGGTTTTTCAAAAATTAATGAATGAAGAAAATAAAAGCAAGATTGCAGCTCATTGTAATGATCATATAATTCATAATTGTGCTAACAATGCTTTGAAATTATTATACTTCGACAATGAAAACGTTACGTTGGAAGTGTTTGCTGAGTTTTCTAATTCTGCCAAAAAGCGAGAAAATTTGAAAGAATGTTATGATTTTTACGAATCAGAATTTCATAAAGTGGTTCAACATAGTCTTACTAAATGGCTATCTTTATTTAAAGCAGTTTATCGCTTGTTACTAAGCTATCAGCCACCCAAATATTATTTGTTAGCATTAGATGAAGAAGAACGTCCAAGACCAATAAGGACAATGATATCAGATCAAGAAAATGAAATGTCGCTAGTGGATGAATCTACAATTTACGAAATTTATATCTATTTCATTCACTCATTTATGTCATCTTCTCAAAAAATTTTACTAATTCTAGAAAGTCTTATAACTCTGGCATTTAATATTGATAAAATTTCTTGAGTCGTTGAAAAATAACATGGACACCGAATTTTTGGCATGAAAGTAAAATTTGCCATGAAAAAATATTTAGATCATTGTCAGGTAAATAAATTCAAAAAAGGGGATTTAAATGTATATACTAGATCATTGAACTATTTGAAAAAATGATTTGTTTTCCAAAATTCCCCTACATGCACTTTCACTGTTGTCGCCATTGAAGGACGAAGTTCCACCAGACTGTTTATACGCCGAAATATGTGCATTGAATTCGGTAATAGAGTCACTTGAAGAAATATCTTCTCTTGAAATGTGGAACTATTTCTTACAAAAAGAGTCTGCACCAGAATTATTGAAAAAAGCTCAGTTTCGAATGCTTATGTTGAAAGGATTTTCAGTGTGATGGGTAATCTATGGACTAATGAATGTAACCGAATGTCGTTGAATTTAGTTAAAAGCGAACTTTGTACCTTCTTTAATATTAATTATACATAGCAAAATGTTAGAGAAATATTATGTAAAATAAAAATCTGCTTAAAGCAACATCGCAGAATGAAAAATATAAAAAAAATTAAAATGACATTGCAAAATTTTACAACATAGTTTTGTTTTAAAATTTTGTCCGGTATTCTTTAAGGTTTCGCCTGGCAACCGTACATGAAATGTTATCCATAGATGAATAAATGGTTTCATATTATGGGAGGCACAGCTGTAAGATGTTCATTAGTGGCAAACCAATTCGATTTGATTATATATTATGGTGTCTGTGTTCTTCTGCAAGTAATAAATCTCTGATCTTGTAATAATCTGATTTTGATAAATATTTTCCTTTCTTTGTTTACAGGTTATCTGTATTATTTTATACCATGGATCAGCTGATCAATACTACAATATTGTTGGATGGGGAGCTGATGTGATTATGCGTTTGCTTTCGCATGTTGAATATCCAATGCATGAAGTTTACTTTGACAACTTCTTCACATCATACCGCTGTCTTTATTTGTTGGCTTATAAAGGGTTTTGTTCTTCGTGAACCGTTTGCTCCAATCGACTGGCTGGTAGACCGATGAACTGAAAACCGGTAAACAATTACCGAGGGGTGATTATGATTATACAAACAAGAACAAGAAATATTGCTATGAAGATGGCAGGACAACAACGAAGTGAGCATGGTAACAAATTTTGACCAAGTTTTGCCTTTGCACAATGTCCAACGTTGGAAAAAAAGCTCAACATCAAAAAAGAACCCCGAAGCTGGTAAATATGTCATGTATGGTCAACCAGTCATGTTATATAATTACAAGGGCATGGGCGGTGTGATTTGCACGACAATGCAATCCAGAACTACCAAATCAATATACGTGTAAAGAAATGGTATTGGCTTTTGTGGTGCACTAATTTAAATTCGGCAGTTGTGAATGCTTGGAAACTGCATTGTTTGATTGCAAAATATAAAGTTGAGAAGCCGATGAGTCAAAATGAATTCAAAGTCTTTGTGACAAAAGCTCTTCTTTTGACAGGGAGGAAAGAAACTATCGTTGATGACTCCGTCGACCATGAGAAATACCGAACACCAAATTTTCCCAAAGTCGATGGGAAACACGTTATAATCACAAATCCCAAGGGAAAACATCGTCGTTGTCAACTGAAGGATGTGGATATGCGAGAAATGCAATATGCATCTGCATACAAATTATTTCAAGCTAAAACATGGATATTATAATTTTTTCACGACTTTCCTTTCGATAATTTTTTTTATCTTATAATTTTTTTTTCAAATAATAACAGTATGGATTTAATTTAATATAATTTTGTACTAACTTTTATAACTTTTGTACCATTTTATTCGAAAGTAATGAAATAAATTAATTAAACAGCAAATAAACCAAATGTTTCATTTACATACAGTGTTCGAAATTTCGAACAGGCTTTTCTGGGGAAACCGAAAGTCGGAAAATTTTTTCACCAGATTTTTGAATTCAGCGGGTCCTAAACACCCTAAAAAAGTACCGTTTTCCAAAAAAAATAAAAATAAAATTGGATCTCGAAGCGAAATGGGTTTCAAATTTTATCTTCTTTTAAGTGGGTATCTAGTAATATTACAACATCGTAAGTATATTCTCTAGACCGTGAATGTTATACGATAATATTTTAATACAGTGCTAACTATATTAATGTTACTAGAATTTTTTTTTTTTTGATAGCATATGTTTTTAAAAGTTTCTTGAACTTATTTTTGAAAAAATTTGAGTATAATTTAAATTTATATTTCTAACATCTTCGCCATAAAAAGTTACCAAACTTTTTTTTGCCAGTTGTTGACCACACATGTGCTGCATTTTGTAATTCCAGTATAACCGCTTTCATCAATTATAATTTGATCTCTTCTGACACCAAAATCATGATTTTTGTGCGATATTACATCCTTGCGCAACTCAATCATGACCTTTTTGTCTATCTGACGCTCAATACATAAGTCGCGCTCAATGTAAATCGATGACCCTGCTAGGTTTTTGCTATGCTTAAGTACATCTGCTACCATTCCCGCCGACCTCATTTCCACCAATACTGTCATTTTACCATTATACTCCTGTAATTTCGTTACATGATCTATCTCAACTCCCGTCTTTATCTTAAGTTTATCTGTGTATAGTTTTTTACTTTCAAGGCCACTGATGAAAAGTTTCTTCCTTCCTAAATCTTCTTCCAATTGACGCATTCTACGTTGGTCTGCTTCTGTCTTTTAGGCTTTTGACGTCTTCATTAAATTTTTTTTTTTTTCAATTATAAAATTTTGGTGCTCATTTCATTCATGTGTTGTTTAACCTTTTGAAAATAATTTTTTGTAGCTAAGTTCTTCAGTTTTTCATCCAGGATTTTGCATTTATTTGGTGAGGTCATCAAAGGACATATTATCAACTGTATGGTCTGTGTTGCTCATGTTGTTGCTGCTGTTTTTGCTATTACTGCTGGTAGTTTCAGGTGGCCGCATTGACTTATATTTTTATTTAATATTTTTATGTAATTTGAATCTTATAATTATATATTTAATTATATAATATATTATATAAAATATATAATATATTATATAATTACATATAATTATAATATTGTTATATTATATATAATTTGAATTGTATAATTTAAAAATTGAATCGGTAAATTTAATTATTTGTTTTTTACTTACAATCCATAAAATGTTTTGATCTTTTATTTTATAAAAATGTTTCACGTTAGTTAAAAAAGTTAATTGGTTGTTATATTTTTTTTCTTCTGTATTTTTTTTATATTGAAGCATGTTTCAATTTAACATTTTTTTTTTCAAGTTGTTAACATATGGGGGATTTCATGTCAAGTGCACCAACTTTTGAAACCGATGTCTTCCGATCGGGATGAAATTTGCACCAAGGTTAGTCCTGTTGGATAGTAGTTTAGACACAATTTTTCAATAAGATCGGTCCAGATCTCTCTGAGTAAGAGGCGATCAAAATTTGACATTTTGGCCAAACAGGTGTTTTTTCTCATCCATGTAACTTATTACCTATTGTTCTTAGAAAATTTTCTCCCAAAGAGTTTAGATAGCTATTTCTTCAATATTTCGGAAAAAAATACTTAAAAAAAAAAAAATTTTAGACTTTTTTTTTGCTAAATTAAAGCATTTTTTGCCTTTTTTTTCAAAAAGGGCATTTTTTTTTTCATAAGAAAGCTTAGGATTTTTCCTTTAAGAGCTTTTTGGTCGCTTAGTGGGACGGGAATGGGATATCTATCAAAATAAATGTTTTGTAACTCAAGACAACGGTTTTTCTATTTTTCACAAATGCACTATTTTGAATTTTTTCCTATTTGTGTCTAAAACCTTACAAATAAAACTTATACTGAGAAACTAGACAAACTAAACTTGCCGAAGGTATATAACATACCTAACTAAAATTTTATACCTTCGATACTGTAATACCCAGAATATGTTAACCTCAGGAAAAAAAATCGCTTTTTTTCTATAGAAATGTTGAAAAATTATTAGTTTTTATTTATTTTTAATAATAATTAAATTAATGTATAATAATAATAACATTAAAAATAAAAAGATAAATAATTTATTAAAATTTAATCTTAATTGCATTAGATCCATTTATATCATAACTATTTTTATACTTAATTTATTGTAGCTGATGAAGTATTTAAGTCTTGTAAATTTTTAAATACCCAGTCTTTCATCCAGCTTTTTTTTCGTCTTTATTTACTGCGTTTTTTTGTCAATCCTTTCTTAGCGTTACTAGGTTCAGCTATTGATTCGCTGCTGGTTTATTTGTTGTCTTTGGAAAGAAATCGCATTGAATAGAGGCAGAAAACTTTTTCAACTTGAGTCTTCCATCGACAAGCAGTATAAAAGCATGGTATTGAGCGGTGCCATCGATTGTTACCGCAGCATCGAATCTGCTCTTCAGTGTTTTCAATGTTTCCTGATGATCCTCTTTGCTACTAAAAACTATTTTAGTTTCTTTACAATAACTCTTTGCCCAATGGAATAAAGCAGTCGCATCTAAGATGCGATCTTGATGAGAGGACTGGAGGCTATACTTCGCTGCATTTCTTTTAAGGTTTGCTCCAATACCATCACATGCTCCTTTACCATGAGCAGTAGGATGAAAATACCACTCAGCTGACATTCCAAAATCTTTTTAATGGGCCATAAGATTTGCCAAGCTACTTTTGTTTTTAAAATGTTGACGAGCTCCGTCCGAAACGTAGTATACTTTCTTTACTGTAAATTTAGATTTTAGAAATTTTAGTATTATCTCCTGGTCTCATAAACTGTAACGGTATCATGTTTTAAATCGTCGGATATGATTGCCATACTTTTGTGTTCCAGTTTTTCATCTTTCATGTAGTAAATAACTACTGTGAATATAGTTGCTTGGTAGTTATTGAAGTGGAATGCTTGTATGGCATCCTGAAGAACATATTTATAGTTTTCTGCGAAATCATATGAAATAACGAATTCACCAGACTTCAAATGTATCTTCAAATCCTTGAAGAGTGACCATTGCTCTTTGACTAAAAAGTCATGATTTCTCAAGTTTAGCAATCCTGTACACATTTCTTCCACAAAATCATCCACATTTAAAATGATTGTTTTCAATGTGCATCTGTCAGTCTGAATCCAAGAATCAAATTTGACCTCTTCTATATAATCTCGATCTAAAGAGTTGATTAATTTTTTTTTGATGGATGTGGTTTTCGGGCAATTGGTACATTCACCTAAGTGGCAAGAAGTTGTTGCATTAGGACACATAGTCAATTTAAGGCAATCGCGGTAATCGTGTAAATCTTCTGCCGAATCATATGTAAAATACTTAAGTTGACTTCCTTCAACATCAGTTTACCATTTTCATGGTAAATGCAAACGCATACTGTGTGAGTTCCGCTGCTTCCTGCCAAAACGCAATGTTTTGGCCTCATTTGGGTTAATTTCGTGAAGCCAATTCTAACATCCTCGTGTTCAGATTGAAATGTTGCAAATAACTCTTTCAGGTTACAGATAACCATTCTCTTCAGTTATGTTATGAAGGTATGTTACATACCTTCGGAAAGGTTAATTTGTCTTGTTTCTCAGTATAAGTTTTATTTGTAAGGTTTTACACACAAATAGGAAAAATTCAAAATAGTGCATTTGTGAAAAATTGAAAAACCGTTGTCTTGAGTTACAAAACATTTATTTTGATAGATATCCAACTCCCATCCCACTAAGCGACCAAAAAACTCTTAAAGGAAAAATCCTAAGCTTTCTTATGAAAAAAAATGCCCTTTTCGAAATAAAAGGCAAAAAATGCTTTAATTTAGCAAAAAAAAAAGTTTAAAAATTTTTTTTTTTTTAAAGTATTTTTTTCCAAAATATTGAAGAAATAGCTATCTAAACTATTTGGGAGAAAATTTTCTAAGAACAATAGGTAATAAGTTACATGGATGAGAAAAACACCTGTTTGGCCAAAATGTCAAATTTTGATCTCCTCTACCTCAGAGAGATCTGAACCGATCTTATTGAAAAATTGTGTCTAAACTACTATCCAATAGGACTAACCTTGGTGCAAATTTCATCCCGATCGGAAGACATATATATAATTCCGAAAAATTTTTCTTAAGTGAATGTTTTTTTGTTTTAAACTTTGTTAAGTAGTTTATTTATATATTTTTCTTTTTTCATTTTTAAAGTTGTATCTTTAGTACTATATAGTATTCTTCCAGCCTATTATTATCAATTTGTTAATTAAATCTCTTAGATTCATGAAGGTTAAAATTGATTTTTATTATTGGTGGACTGTTTTGTCTTTCATTTATTTCGCGATTTATTTATTTTTTAACAGTGTTTTGTTCTTAATATGTTTTTAATTGATTTGTTCTGGCAAATTTAAGTGTTTTTTTTTTATTGTATCTGGACAAATTAGTTCACAACGCCGTTTTTACAATATTTTGTTTTAAAATCTTCCTGCAATTAATAATTATCAAATATTTTATGGTGTTTTAAATTAATATTGTGTATTATCTATTTTGTAATGCTTTAAATTAATATTGAGTGTTAACTAATTTATAATGTTTGAAGTTGTATTATGTGTTAACTTGTATATTAACTCATATTTTTTCACTGTCTCTGATTTTTTATTCAGTCATTCCAATGGATATTTGAATTTGTTCCTTGACATCTCCTTAATATTTTTCTAATTTTGTAAAAGTATTCACTTTTATTATTTTAGTATATTTTTTTCTAATTGGTCCGCATCATGGGGTCCTTGTCGCTTGATTTGGCCATGAGCTACGTAGACAAACTATCACTTTATTTATTCTTTATACTTAAAAATACCTACAAATATTACACACACGCACGCAACAATACTCAATAAGCCTGGTTTTCATTATGTCATATTTTCTGAGAACAAAAATTACCCGATCTGACAACTCGTGATTTTGTGTCAAATGCGTTTTCATTAAATACTCTAAACAGACAAAAAATTCGATAAAGCAGTGTCTGTCAATGACTGTCGTCAAAATTTTGCGATATTTGATTGGCGGGCCGTTTTCATTACCTATGTCGAATGTTAGAATAATGTTTTGTTGGGGTGTATGGTTGTGAATCCGATGGAGGTGTTTTCGCAAGGTAATATTCCTACAGTATGTTTTTTATTAATATTTATACTTAAGTATTTCAATATTTTTAGATGCCCACTTTCAACAGCTCTTGCTGATAATGCAATAAATTTTCCACAGCTTAGGACACTTCCACATGAACGTGATCCGATGTCATTTGTAATTGAAGCTGATGACTTATTTCCTCTGAAGCCATACTTGATGAAACCTTTTTCATATCGGGAGCAAGTGATGTCTTACAAAGTTTCTCACTACAGACTATCGCGAGCAAGATATGTAGTTGAAAATGTGTTTGGGATATGCGCATCGCGGTTCCGAATCCTCAGAAGACCAATGGACGTAACTACGAACCATGTGAAAGCCATTGTCCTCGCCATTTGTATCTTACATAATTTTTTATTAACGCGCAGATCTCTTTATTTTCGAAGTTCTGACGTCGACGATGACAGAAATGGCGTTGCTGTGTGTGGCAATTAGCGAATGGAGGTGAGGCAGAACGGAATGCTTGCATCGATTCCGCCCAACAGCGTTACGGGTAGGCCATCAGATAATGCAATGAGCATACGCGAAAATTTTATGGAGTACTTCATGACACCCCCACGGTGAAGTAGCGTGGCAATTCAATAGAAATATTCTGCAAAATTCATTTTTGTAGTGTATCCTTTTGAATTTTAATTACATATATTTTTATGTCATTTTTAAAAATAAATAAAATTGTATTATATACATATATAAACAAATAAAATTATATTATATACATATATAAACAAATTAAAAAAGAAAGTAAAATTCATTAATCCTTCTTATCACCATATAATATGTACATAGATACATATGGATTTTAAATTAAAAAGAAAATTATATATTATATCAAAACAACAGTAAAACATAACAAAAATTATATGAAAAATAACAATGCATGTAAAAAGAAACCATTCTATATCATATATGTACATATTGGTATGTATAAACATATTAAAAAAAAGTATAATTCATTAAACCTTCTTATCAGTAAATACTATGTACATAGATAAATATGGATTTTAAATTAAAAAGTAAATTATATAATATCAAAACAAAAAATGACATGAAAAACAACAATGGATATAAAAATAAACTATATATATGTACATTAGGGTGACAGCCAAAATTTTTTTCGCGAATTTTAAAGCTTTTTCAACGGAATATTGTGCCAATAGGTCCAAAAGTTTTGTGACGAAAATTTGAGCCAAATCGGACAACGTTTTCTGGACGCGCATCCAGGTCAAAGGTCAGGTATTTTCATATTTTACAATATATACGAAATAAATTTTTTGAACTCGTTTATTTTTTTTCAATATTTAATGAAAAAATGTGGATTTATATATTTTCGTGAAAAAAATAGTAAAAAGAACTTTTTTGGTAATTAACCTTTCCTTTATGTCAGGAAATTAATAGATGCTTTTATTCAAAAACGTTAACTACAAAAACACATTTGTTTGTTTGTATTAAATCACACCTTCTACATGGCAAAAATTTTAAAATTGCTAATTTCCTAGACAACAACCATTATTTTTAACGGATTCTAATGATAAATTTCAAGGCCTACTAGATTTTTAAAATACGACTGAATTATGTATTTCCCCAAAAATTATATAAATTGCATTCAGTCGTCTGAATTACTTGTGTAAAGTGCTTTTGGTTAGAGATTTTTTGTGAATTTTGTAAAAATATATAACAATGCCCTCGTTAAGGGAAGAAATATTTTTAATAGGCTATTCAAAACACCAAATAGTTGGTTCTAAACTTCCCTCGAAGGGGGACTGCCTCAAAGTTTTTTTTCATAATATGAGGACAACGAAATTAACTGCAAAAGATAGTGCTCATCTTGTGGTAAGAGAGTGTATAATTTCTTGGGAAAAGGCCCGTATCCCTGTTCACGATTTGCACTGGTGTACAAAAAAAATGTTGCGTCTGTATGAGGAATGGAAAGATTTAAAAAAAAATATATCTAGAGTGTCCGACATTCATAAAAACAGAAGAAAACTGTGGAGCGATAATTTAGGCGATCTCTTCGATATTGCTCGTACCGATGCACTGGAACTAATAGATTTAGAAGAAGACAAGCAATTTTTAATTAAACAAAGAATGAAAGGTCGCGAAGGTTGTATGTTGGGAGTCGACTGTAATCTAAAAAAAAAAGAGGAAAGAAAAAGAAATCGCAAAAAACAAGAAGAGTTGCGTAAAAAATTAAGTGACGAATTACCATCAACTTCATCAGGTAAAAATTTAATTAAATGTTAAATAACGTTGTTTTAAATTTTTGTTGGAAGTACTGAACTGTGACAAAATTTATTTCAGCCTGCAATATGATTGAATTTTCCGCGTCTGAAGATGCTGCAACATCAGAGGAAGAATATTCTGAATGTTCGATTGAGTCAAAACGTTTTCGCAGTACTTCTTGTACGAAAAAGCAAAGTGTCTTAACGTCAAGACTAGCTGCAGTTTTCGACAAGTTAAAAATAAGTCAGAGAGATGCTGTACACTTATTGGTTGCAGTTATTGACGCCGTCGGACTTAACACATCCGATTATATTTTAAATCGAACCTCCATAAATCGGGAAAGAGCGCAATTAAGATTAACGCAAAGTGAAAAAATTATAGAAAAGTTTACTGCAAGTGATCAACCTTTGACCATCCATTGGGACACTAAACTGTTATCGACAATAACAGGAAAATCAGAAGACCGTTTGGCTATAATTGCTACGGCTCCAGGCCTAGAGCAAATTATAGATATGCCTGATATTCCCTCTGGGACTGGAGCGGAAATTTCTTCTGCAGTTTATGATGCATTAGAAGACAAACATATTTTGGAACGAACGGAAGCGTTTGTTTTTGATACAACATCATCCAACACTGGTAGATTGAAAGGTGCATGTGTGCTTTTGGAGAGATCAATTGGAAGAGAAATTCTATTTCTAGGCTGCAGACACCATATTTTCGAAATTGTTTTGGCAGCAGTTTTTACGGAGGCCAATGTTGGAGTGTCGTCTGGACCGGACATAACGATTTTTAAAAAATTCAAAAAACATTGGCCAGAAATAAATACAGATAGTTTTGTGCCAGGAATAGCTCATCCACGAATTATGGAAATTATAGGCGATAATGTTGGTGAACTTTTAGATTTTGCTTTAGGAAAAATGAACGATTCATTCCCGAGAAATGATTATAAAGAATTTTTGGAGTTAGTAATTATATTCCTTGGTGGCAATCCTCCTTCAGGAATAAAATTCAGAAAACCCGGTGCACTGCACTACGCAAGATGGATGGCCAAGGCTATATACTCTTTAAAGATAGTGATTTTTCGCAATCAATTTCCTGAATTGACAGATTTTGAAATCAGTGCTTTGATAGAAGTAACAGGTTTCATTGTAAGTTGTTATTCAAATTTTAGGTTTGATTCAAATAAAGCGGATAAAGCTGCTTTAAATGATATTATGTTTTTGAGAAAATTGGAAAACTACAAAAGAGTCAATCAAAATATTGCGGCCAAAGCCATTTCAAAGGTATTAAATCATCTGTATTACTTAAGTGAAGAATGTGTGGGCTTTTCTTTGTTTGACGAAAGGATAGACAACATAACAAAAAGCAAGCTAGTAGCGAAGATGTCTGTAGATATATCTGAAAATGAGGATGAAGAGATAGCAAAGAAGCTAATAATAAAGAAGGAAAACTTTAAAAGTTTTATTTTCAGAGACAACTCTGATATTTTACAAGATTTGTTTTCAAAAAATACCAAAAAAGTTTTCAAGAGATTTGGAATTTCAATAGAGTTTTTCAGCAACGATCCACGTTCTTGGAGTGTTACAGGAGAGTACCTAAGAGCGAAACAAATTATTCAAAACTTGGCTGTTGTTAATGATTGTGCTGAAAGAGGCATTCAGTTAATTCAAGAATACCATGACAAAATAACAAAAGATGAGGGACAGAAACAACATTTAATGAAAGTAACTATCATATATTATAACTTTTTTAATTTTTTTTTCTCTTGGCATGGTTTAATATTTTACAAGTGGTACAAAAATATAGGCAGCTGTATTCAAAACATGCTAATCTATATTCTCTGCAAAAAGATTTTGATCTGTAGATTTTAAAAGAAAAAAAACCTACCAAATCACCGATCATAATTTTTGTTTTTAAAATTAGAAAAAGTAGTAGATTGATTTATATACATTGCCAATAATGGCATACATATATTAAACATTTTTGAAATAAAATAGTTTGTGGATCACTTTGACGCAAGGGAAATTTGAGAGTTAGTTCCCAAAAAAACCATTTGAGTGTCCTCTTTATTAAAAGTCTACAGAATCCAGATGTTTTTGTAAAATAAAGTAGAAAATATATGAGTTTCTCAACTTTATTTCATACTAGCTGTGAAATATGCAAATACCTGACCTTTGACCTGGATGCGCGTCCAGAAAACGTTGTCCGATTTGGCTCAAATTTTCGGCACAAAACTCTTGGACCTATTAGCACAATATTCCGTTGAAAAAACTTTTAAATTCGAACAAAAATTTTTTTACATACAAACCATTGTCACCCTAATGTACATATATGTACATATATGTATGTATAAACAAATTAAAAAAGAAAGTATAATTCAAAAGAAAGTACAATTCATATCAAAACAAAAAATTACATGAAAAATAACAATGGATATAAAAATAAACTATATATATGTACATATATGTATGTATAAACAAATTAAAAAAGAAAGCACAATTCATTGAGCCTTCTTATCACTAAGTGCTATGTACATAGATACATATGGATTTTAAATTAAATAGAAAATTAAGTATTTAAATTATTCATATATCAAAACGAAGGTAAAACATAACAAAAAATTATATGAAAAATAACCATGCTTGTAAAAATAAACTATTCTAAAATGTCGCATTGTATTGGGTTGCAGACGAAAATAAGAAATAAGTTGATTAACTTGAATTATTTTCTTTTGATAATTTAACACTACTTCGTAAATGTCAGCCATAAATGCTTCTGCCAGCTGTGGATTTTTTGACGTATGTATATATACGTCCACTGGATGCAACGAAGTCGCCCACATCGCTCCAATCATCACTCTTGCTACATGCGACCAGGGTCTCCAAAGCATTGCAACCATTTTCGAATATTCATCTTCTTTTTCAAAAGTCGTCGCTTCGCAGTTGGTGCAGAAGTTGTCGGCTGTAAGCCATCACACTGTATATGGGCTTCTGTCTCAGACGGTGAGTCAGGTGAAGCTAGTGGAGACGAGCACTGCTACAATGTTAACGACACAGTTAAGTACTACTAAATACATATTTAATAAAACTTTTTTTTATATGTATACCCACTTTTGCAAAATTTGGCCTGAATCTGCAATGTTGGCTCCAAGAAACTTAAGGCAATTGTAAATACGGTTAATAGCCTCAGCTTTCCCAGCAGCTTGCCCACACTTTGTATGCCCCTTTCTATTAAATGCCGCCTAAAAATGTTTCTTTAGTTGTCTACAAGTTTCTTGTATTATACGAACTTACCCGGAAAGAACAGCGAAGACTATTCCATTTCGTTGCAACTTCGGATCGCGGCCTTTTCATTACATCTGCCACATCTTGCCAGAGAGCCTCCCGTAAATTTCTGTCTCGATAATCTTTCGATAACAAATTCCACGTACCTTCCCTCGCTTCTAATTCTTGCACCAGCGTCTCCCTTTGCTCACTAGTCCACTTTTCCTTTAATTTTCGCACCCGCTTTTTTGCCTTGCTGCCGGTTTCGCCCGGAGCTATTTCAATAACTATTTCATCCAGTGTACTGCTGTCGCTTCCTCTCGGACACGCAAAATCTATATCCTCCAGCCATTAAGCTAGCGTGAGAACTAAATAACATTGTTGGTGTGTGAATTTGCGTCTCCGTTTGCTCACTAGTCCACTTTTCCTTTAATTTTCGCACCCGCTTTTTTGCCTTGCTGCCGGTTTCGCCCGGAGCTATTTCAATAACTATTTCATCCAGTGTACTGCTGTCGCTTCCTCTCGGACACGCAAAATCTATATCCTCCAGCCATTAAGCTAGCGTGAGAACTAAATAACATTGTTGGTGTTTGAATTTGCTTACATGGAAAATTCTCACAAATGCATGGGTATAACTCAAACAA
This sequence comes from Cordilura impudica, assembly GCA_963682025.1. Taxonomy (NCBI): domain Eukaryota; kingdom Metazoa; phylum Arthropoda; class Insecta; order Diptera; family Scathophagidae; genus Cordilura; species Cordilura impudica. The sequence goes on along the minus strand of OY821517.1, from coordinate 220,719,982 downwards.
CCTACACAACACAGTACCATGTACCATAGAGCCCGTGAACCGATTCAGTTACGGTATGAAACATTTCCTGTCCATATATAATTAATGCCACAGCGAAAATACTGTTTATGTCAACGGAATATTAAAAATCCACGAAAATAAACAATTTATTTACTAATGTAGGTTAGGGTAAGAAACGTGTGAGAGGATCGACTAGTAATTTATATGTATATACATATGTTGTTGCTTAACATTAACTCCCAAAGGGCTTACTTCTTTATGTGGAGTGAAGTACAAGCTGAATTTGGTGCGGAAGAGTTTGCAAGTGTTGAGTTTGTACTGCATTGAATAAGTTCGTTGTATAAACGACAACCCACTTATCAAAAGCGCATCTATGTGATTAGTAATGCCTTGTGTAAACGGAGACAGACACTCTACTGTAGAATGAGCTATGAAAAATAGAAATGTTGGTGTCCCTATTAATTATAATGTCATATATAAATCAGCATACAAATACGCTCAACCCTATGATGTCAGTTATTTGGATCATTCGTTTAGAAAAACCGTTACTAGTGTGTTAGATTTTAAAAAGTGTTCGACCTGGACATGATAAAGGCGAAGTCAAAGTGCCATATATTCATTATAAAAAATGCACTCAAAATAATGAAATATATTAAAGTCAGATTTTCTAAGGAATGAAAATTTATATATATATATATATATATATATATATATAGAGTTTTCGAATTTGCAGCAACTTTACATGGAACTAAGACAAATACAAAAACTTGCAATTTTATAAATCAACTTAATACAAAGACCACCATAAATCATTTATTTTTAATTGTTAGTTCCGTGACTTAATAAAACGTACAAGTATATATAATATATATAGTTATACAATATAAAAGCAACGTAGAGCATCTTGCAAGAAAATGTGTTAAATCTACTTTAAAATAAAAAAACCATGTAGAGCAAGTGCTCTTAGTCACAAATTAGCCCATCAGTATCCGACAGTTGTATTTTTATATAGTGCGATTATTGGTATGGAAACAAAACGAATAAAAGAAGAAAACTGCGTTTACAAACTTAAAAATATTAAAAACAAAAAAGTTAGGAAGTTTGTTATATTGTATTATGTTTATATAATATAAAAGCAACGTAGAGCATCCTGCAAGAAAATGTGTTAAATCTACTTTAAAATAAAAAAAACATGTAGAGCAAGTGCTCTTAGTCACAAATTAGCCCATCAGTATCCGACAGTTGTATTTTTATATAGTGCGATTATTGGTATGGAAACAAAACGAATAAAAGAAGAAAACTGCGTTTACAAACTTAAAAATATTAAAAACAAAAAAGTTAGGAAGTTTGTTATATTGTATTATGTTTTTTCAATTTTATAAACTCTTATAAAATTATTTTACAAAAATTCAAACGAAAAATATATGATAGTTAAGTTAGAAATAGGATGTCGGATCAGAAAAATTAAAACATTCATAAGTTGACGATACCGAAAATATAGTTAGGAAACCTAGAGAATCGCACTACTGAACATTTGAATAAAATCAATAAATATTATAAATTTTTGTTGCAGGTAAAAATCTGGTTTCAGAATCACAGATACAAGTGTAAGAGGCAAGCAAAAGAAAAGGCTATGGCAGAACAAAATCAACAAAATCAGGTACTTAATATAGAATATTTTCCTATTTAAATTTTCTGGATACCTCAAAACTGTTTATTTGAAAACCTAATAACAAGAGTGTTTGTATAAAATTAAATTTAATTAAAAACAAATAAAAACGCACTGTGTTTTATTTTAATTATTTTTATTTCAAGATTCGACTACGACTATTAATCTTAACTATAGTTTACAGTATATATAAGTTTACAGTATATATATATATTCTAGTTTACAGTATATATAAGGGGCGTTTCATGTCAAGTGACCCAACTTTTGAAACCGATGTCTTCCGATCGGGATGAAATTTGCACCAAGGTTATTCCTATTGGATAGTAGTTTAGACACAATTATTCAACAAGATCGGTCAAGAAGTTTCTGAGTTAGAGGGGGTCAAAAGTTGACATTTTGGCCAAACAGGTGTTTTTTCTCATCCATGTAACTTTCAACTATTCAACAAGATCGGTCATGAACTCTTTGAGTTAGAGTGGGGTCAAAATGTGACATTTTGGCCAAACAGGTGTTTTTTTTTTATCATCCATGTAACTTTTTTTACTATTGTTCTTAGCAAAATTTGTCTCAAACAATTTAGAAGCTATTTCTTCAATCTTTCGAAAAAAATTTTTTTTTTTAATTTACATTGCAGGATAAAAGCAGTATAAAAGCATGGTATTGAGCGGTGCCATCGACTGTTATCGCAGCATCGAATATGCTCTTCAGTGTTTTCAATGTTTCCTCATGATCCTCTTTGCTACTAAAAACGATTTTAATATTGGAATAAAGCAGTCGCATGTAGTATGTATATGCACCCTCTGGAGCACTTTTTCAGTACAACTGCGGTGCCATTCACAGTGCATGTCAAAAGTATTCGTACACTTGCAATTAGGGAAATCTTTGGACGATGTCATATAAGTGTGTGTTAAAAGTACTCCTACATTTGTGTTGTGAGTCATAACTGATAAGAAGGTCATAAAGGTCAACACTGATAAGTAGGTCATAACTGATAAGTAGTTCAACACAGATAAGAACTACATAACTGATAAGGAGATGTGTCTGTGAGTCGGAGCTGTATGAGTGATTACTTGTGTGAGCGGAAATTTGTGTAGGGGTGTGGTAGATTGTGGGGGAGATACTTTTCTTAACTTAATATTATTATATATATATATATATATATAAATATAGCGCCCCGGTGAGTAGGTAGCATTCTCGCTTATCATGTAGGGGTCGTGGGTTCGATTCACACCAGAGGCTTTGGTCTGCCGCTGAAAAAACAAGCCAAATGGTCTTTGTCACCCGGCTTATCCCTGGACCTAAATTAGAATACAAATATACTTTGTATTGTAATTAATATAAAATAAAATAAAATATATATATATATATAATTTTAATTATTTCTGAAAAGAAATAATATTATATGCTGCAATTAACCACAATATATTTCAAAATTAGAGAAACATGATAACAATTTCATCGTAAATTATAACCCTTTAATAATCATGTGGATCTTTTATGATCTTTTTTGATGGCAAGGGAGGCGGAGGAGGTTTAAATAATCGGTATACACTGAGGGAATAATTTGTGTTAATAGCATATATTAATCTTGGTTGATAACACTATTAACCCCTTTAATAACCATGTGGGAATTTTATGCTCTTTTATAGGTAAGACGCTTAAAGAAGCACTACACACTAAGGGGTTAACCGGAATTAATATTAACAATAAATAATTAATGATAAGAAATAGTGACAAGAATTAGCGGTGTGATTTATTAAAACGTACAATATATAAAGGGAGTACTAACATCATTAAACATTCTTAATTCACTAATCATTTTTAGAAATAACTGTATATGAGTCCTATCAATACAACAACTATAAAAAATTTATTATATTTTCTAGTTCATGAAATCATTTTTTTAATTATCTATAATATTAATAGACTAGGCGATTTCTTGTTACCGATGTTTTGTTATCCTGATTTTCACCAAACGTATATTATTTGAAAGGTAGTTCTTTTTAGCTGTTCACCAGATTTACAGATTATTAATTTTATCTTTATTTTGAGTAAGTTGCATATAAAGTTGCTACTAACACATACATAAAATTATACATATGCTATGTGTGTGTTTATTAAATTTGTTAATGTATTTGTTAATGAGTTTGTTTTCATCATTCACAATAATAATAAACCAAAATTTGTGAATTGGCTAAGTTGAAAAATAAAGTTGCATAGAAATTGCACTCGAATTTCGAGCGCTGGAATCTGCTAGTCAATATAAATAGGTTTATTATACTCAGGTCACAACTAAGAAAAATATAGGTAACTGGACCTGTTAAAAGGCAAGCCAGCCGTACGTTCTGATGACTTCCACGAGGATTTTGAATAAAACACACAAGGTCTTAAAATTGTATTTGGCAATGTGTATAAAGTGTTTTAAATTGAAGGTAATTATTTTAAAAATAAAAAACTAACTTTGTTTTTTCGTTGGCCGGCGTTTCACTGGCTCTTTTATAAGTTACCAGCTCTTTAATAAAAGCTAAAGGCAAAGCACTTTATAGTGCTGAAATAAAAGTTTAAATAAAGACTAAAGCCAATTGATCGGCTGAATGTCAGCTTTATAAATTATTTTTATTTAGAAATTAATTCTACTTATATACTAAATTAACGGTACTTAAATCTATCCTTAATCCTAACAAAACATGTGATTTAACAGATGTGTTTTTTAATGATGGTGAATTTGTTTACATATGTTTTAGCAGCTGTGTTTATTATACAATAGTTTACGCATGTTTTAATAGCTGCGTTTATTAGTGATGGTAAATTAATTACACCCTCACCCTCTAGTGAAAAATGATTTTTGTATATTTAAATACAAAAATTATTTTTGTACAAATAGTTTTTATAAATGTTTATTTGATTTTATAAAGATATGCATTTTTTTAACATATTATTGTGATATTTTTTATTTTTCCATTAACATCTAAGACAGAATTAACTACATGTCTTTCTATTATTTTATATGGCCCATGATATGGTGCCTGAATTTTCTTCCTATTAATTTTCTTAAGTAAAACGAAATTTCCTACTTCTAAATTTAACGGATTTATTTTTATACTATTTCCTATTCTATTTTTTTTTTTATTTCTATGTATTCTTTTGTTTTTTGTAATGAGAATTTTAACCTTTGTCTTAGCTCTTTTGCATAATTTTCTATATCATAAGATATTTCTTCTTTTCTTATTGTATCATTTGGTAGGTATGGTAATTTTCCAAAGACTAATTCATATGGTGTGTAACCAGTATCTACGTGTGGGGTTGTACTGTAGGCGAATGTAAAATAAGGGATCCAAAAGTCCCATTCATTATCTTAACAGAAATTTTGCATGAATTCATTAAGTACCCTATGATTTCGTTCTATTGAACCTAACGTCTCATGATGGTATGGCGCACTGAAAACTTGTTTAATGTCCAATAAACTGCATACTTCTGACATCAATTGGTTTATAAATTCTGTGCCTTTATCTGATTTTAATATTTTGAAATTTCCGTACTTTAAGATAAATTGCTCTACTAATGTTTTTGCAACAGTTTTCGCTTCTTTTGTTTCCATCGGATATGCCACTACATATTTTGTTAGTTCGCATGGTATGGTTAAAATGTATCTGTTATGGTTGGCTAATCTTAATGGTCCAACTGTATCAATTGATACTGTTTCAATACTGGTTGATGGTGTATCTGTTAGAATTAATTTTTCTTTTGTGTGTTTAATTTGTTTATTTGTTTGACATTGTTTGCAATTTATTACGTATTGTTTTATATGTTTGCTCATATTTTTCCATATGTAGTGTTGTTTTAATTTTAAAGTAGTTTTTCTGACACCTAAATGTCCTCCATGTATTGAATTGTGATATTCTCTAATTAGTTCTATCTGTTTTTCTTTGCAAAGTATTCTTTGTGGTTCATTGTATAATAATATTTTCAAATTAGTTTTTCTTTTTAATTGTAAATTGTTGTACAAATTTTTAAATTCTTCTATGGCCATAGTATCAAATATTTGGCTATTTTTGCTTAAAGCTAGCTCATTTGTTCTTAAATCATGCATTTTTGATATCAGTTTCTCCAAAGTCAGCTTTGTGATCGATGGATTATCGCTGCATCTTGCAATAATTTCGTTATTTGTTATTTTAATTGAATATCTTTTAAAATCTTTATTTATTTCAAAATTAAGTTTTTTTGTTTTACGTATATCTGATATTGATGTACAGTTCCATATATAAAGCTGATCAGACTTCTGCTCGGACATGCACTTCGTATTTTCTGTAGTATCAGGGTTATTTGTATTAATTATCTGTTTTTTCATATATCTTGTTATGGCTAATATTTTCTCATCTGATTCATTTCTGGTGGGAATCATTGCTTTCAGTGTGTCACTGTTTAAAATTATCCGTGATAATGCATCTGCATTAGTGTTCATTTTTCCTTTTTTGTATTTAATTTCAAAATCGTAGTCGGATAAATCCATTATTATTCGTGTCATTTTAGACGATGGGTTTTTGTGTGAAAACAAAGAAATTAAGGGCCTGTGGTCTGTTACCACTAAAAATTTTCTTCCATACAGGTAAGGCCTAGTAGCTCTTTCTCAATTGTGGGTTTCTTTATGTCGTGTTTCGATAATGATTTGCTAGCATATGATATTGGTAAGTCAGATTCAATTTCACCTTGCTATAAGACTGCACCAATTACAAAATTTGACGCATCTGTGGTTAAAATAAAGGGTTTGTTAAAATCTGGGTATTGTAGTATTGGTGGGTTCATAAGTTTATCTTTTAATTCTTCAAAATTTTGACATTCTTTATCCCATGTGAATGGTTTGTTTTTCTTTAGTAGTGAATTTAAACTTTTTGCAGTGTCAGCGAAATTTGGTATAAACCGTCGATGGTAGTTGCAGAAGGCTACAAATCTTCGTACTTCATCTGCATTTTTAGGAACTGGATAATTTTTTATAACATTATCTTTGGCTGGGTCTGTTTTTATACCTTTATCTGTTATGAGGTGCCCAAGATATACCACTTCTGGTTTTAGAAAACTGCATTTTGTTGCATTTAGTTTGAGATTGTATTTTCTCAATCTGTTGAATACTTTTATGAGATTATCATTGTGGTGCTTTAAACTACATCCAAAAATAATGATGTCGTCCACATATAGAAAAGCTTCGGCATCTAAACCACTTAGTGCGATTGTCAACATTCTTTGGAAACTATTTGATGATGTTTTTAATCCGAAAGGTAGCCGTTTAAATTAATAGTGTCCGTTTCCTGTAGAAAAAGATGTCAGCGGACGTGAATTTTCATGTAACGGTATTTGATGGAAAGAGCTTGTCATATCAAGCGTTGAGAAATATCTAGCCCTTCCAAGTTTATCAAGAACATCTTCAAGCCTTGTTAATGGGAATTTGTCGTTAACTATTTTTTCATTTAATTTTCGGAAGTCTACTACAAGACGCCATTTTTTTGTATTGTTTGCTGATTTTTTAGGTACCACCAATAATGGTGAATTGTATGGGCTAATTGAATGCTCGATTATGTTATCGGCTAATAGTTGGTCAACTTGATAATTGATCTCTTCCATTTGAGTTTGTGGTAGCCTGTAATTCTTTATATAAACTGGAGTCGAATCATTAGTTTGTATTTGTTGTATGTAGAAATTGTTTACACTTAGTTCTTCTCCAGGGAGATGAAAAATAACTTGAAAGTCTTTGAAAATGTCAATTAGTGTTTTGCATATTGGTCATTTCCACCAATATCAACGTTGCTTAAAAGTGTATTCAATCTACTATAATTCTCTTTATTTCCGCTTTTTGCAGAATATATACTATAACGTTTTAATGGTTTTAATTTGTAGTTCAAACTCTTCAATACTATTTCTTTTTCATTTGTATTTAATATTTTAACATGTGCTACTTTTCGTGCAGGTATCAAGCTATTTGCCAGATATACACCTTCAGTTATTTCTTGATCCAGTATAATGCTCTCTTCGTCTACCTTTGCATTAAGAGGAATTATCGCCTCTGACCTTGCTGGTATGACAATGTTTGTCTGATATATTGTTTTTGGGTTCATTGATAGCGTTATTTCGTGTTCGTTTATGTTAAAAGTAATTGTAAACGTTTCGAAATCAATTTTACACATATACTTCGTTAGCATATCTCGTCCGATTATTCCATCGGTTTGAATTGGAAAATCATTGTCTACTATATGAAAATTGTGTTCCACAGTTTCTGTCGAAAGTGTTAAATTCAAATTTTTCGTACCTATACAATCTATGGCTTCGTTTGTTATGCCAGACAACCTAACTGTATCTGATGTATTAATACTTGTGGAGATTTTTAGTTTTGCATATAGAAATATCTGCTCCTGTATCTGCGAGAAATTATAAATTTTTGTCTACATTATTGCATTTAATAATTATGAATGTATTAATATTGTTTGATATTTTGAATATTCGTGATTTTCGGCTCTCTGGGCAACGATTTGTGTCACCCGGCCGTCTTAGTTTCCCTCATCGGTTGTGTAGTGGAAAGATCTATGTTATTGTAATTTTTGTTATTTATTCTACTTCTACCATTGTCGTTTCTGTTATTGCGATTTGTATTGAAGTTGTTGTTTCTGTCGAAACTTCTATTTACATTGTGGGTATTATTGTTGTATTTATTGTTATAATTGTTGAAACCTCCGTAATTGTTTCTATGATTATTAACATTATTATTATTTCTGGAGTTACCAAAACTATTACTGCCGTTTCTGGTGTTGTTTCTCACCATGTAATTGTTATTATTATAAGTGTAATTATTATTGTAATTATTTCTATTTTTATAATTATTGTTATTTGTGTTGTGATTTGAATTGAAAAATTTTTCTTTACAGTTGTTGTCGAATCTACTGTTGATATGCACAAAATTTTCATGTCGTAACCCTAAATTAGTTTCTGCTGTTATGCATTTCTCAACAGCCTCATTGAATGTCTTCGACATATTTGCTAATAAAATTTGTTGATATTTCATGTGTACTCCTTTCATAAAAACATTAAGTGCGACGCTATCGCTCATTTTATATATCGCGTCTTTACTGTCTTGTGTGACATTTGGTAAATTTTTAATTTCAAAATTGCTCAATTGGTCTGAGAGTTCGGCTATTTCTTCTCTAAATTCAGATATGGTCTTGTTATTTTGTTTTATTGTTCCCAAATCCGTCAGAACATGTTGTAGTGTTTTTGGATTAGGAAACGCGTTTTCCAGTGAATTTTTCAAATCTTTAAAATTTGATGGTCGATTAGCACGGCCTAGAATGCTTCGCACTTGAGTCGTTAGTTTGAAATTATAGACGTATTTAATGAATATGTCTTTGTCTTCTTCTTTTAATAATTCATGCAGCAATTCTGCCTGTGCAATAAAATCTTCTAAATATTTGTAAGTGCCTTTAAATGTTTGGAGGTTTTTCCCCACCATTGAAATATCGAAAGTAGCCATTTTTTTCCAATTACTTCCTGCCAACCTTGATCTATATCTTTAGTTTTTATATTTATGTTTTTTATTATTTCTATCAATTCTTTGTGTAAAATTTCAAATTCTATTTTTAGGTCTTTATTTTCTTTATTCTTGTTAGCTATGAAAAATTCTTCTACGCTCTGTTCTAAATATGCTAATCTTTCTAATTTATTTTCCTTATACTTTTGTTCATATACTCTATTTTTGCTTTTCTTTATGTTTAATTTGAGCTTTTCCAACTAATCTATACATTCTTTTATAAAATTCATGTATCAAGAAAGAAAAAAAAATTTTTTTTTTATATATAATTATGAATATTATTAAAAGTTTTATTAATTTTTTTTTTGTTAAAAATTCATTTGCCGAATAATTTTGTTAACTTAAAAATGTTAAATTGATATAAAAATATAATTACAATATTAATTTTTTTTGTAAGTGTAATATTTAAACTTGGCATCACTGTATGATTACCGATTATTAAAAATAATACAGTACTTATATTTGGTACTTTTCTGTTTTATAGTGAGCAGCTGTTTAGTTTTTGTTGTTTAGTAAATGTGTATGTTAATTTGTTGTACAAAGTGTTTAATGTTTAATTATAATATTATGTTGAAGTGTATAATATAAAATATAATAAAGTGTTATAGTGTTTATTTCCTATTTGTAATGAAATATATATATTTTGTTTTTTGAATTTATCTTGCAATAAAATTAAAAATTTGTTTTTGTAAAAAAAAAAAAAATGTGTTATTTTCTTCCTTAATTTTAAGTGTTTAATTAGTTAGTTAGTTTTAGTATGATTCTCTGTTTGTTTTTGTTTTGTTTAATGAATGTGTTTAAAAAAAAAAAGGAATTTATGTTTCTACCTATATAATTTCTTTATGATTACGTGATATTTGTAAAATTTTAGTAGTAACATTTTATACAATGATAAATATAATAATACAAATATAAAGCGTTTTTTTTTTGTGTTGTTAAAAAAAAGAATTTATGTTTATATGTATTTTCTTTTATGTGTGATTTTAATTTTTAAATGCTCTGAATAAAACGTGAATGTTTCTGATTGTAATAAAAATATGTGTTTTGTTTTTAATAAATTTTTGTGTATTCTTAATTTGTTTTATTTATAATTCAATTTAAATTTCAAAATAAAATTTTTAATTTTTAAAAAAATTGTTTAAAATTCTTGTGTATTTATTTATGTTGTTTTTTTGATATTAGTTCATGTTCTATGCTGTCAACATTTCTCCAAATCTCCGACGCTTTGTCCCATGGTGGAGGGTTCTCAGCATTTACTCGTCGCTTGAGGTCAGCTTACTTTTTGCGCAGCTTCACCAGTTTGCCAGCCCTTTGCCTCTTTGGTTTTTTTTGTTGGAGGTATCGCCGTGAGTCTCTGTTCCTTTTTTTGTTGCTGCCGTCGTAAGTAATCTTCTATTGTTATGGGCTGTGGTTGTTGTTGTTTTTCTGCTGTTATTTTTTTTTCTGCGTCCAGCGCAGGAATTTTAGCCAAACTTGGCAGGATCGCCATAAAGTGTTTTAAATTGAAGGTAATTATTTTAAATATAAAGCGCCACTGGCTCTTTTATAAGTTACCAGCTCTTTAATAAAAGCTAAAGGCAAAGCACTTTACAGTGCTGAAATAAAAGCTTAAATAAAGACTAAAGCCAATTGATCGGCTGAATGTCGGTTTTATGAATTATTTTTATTTAGAAATTAATTGTACTTAAATACTAAATTAACGGTACTAAAATCTATCCTTAATCCTAACAAAACATGTGATTTAACAGATGTGTTTTTTAATGATGGTGAATTTGTTTACATATATTTTAGCAGCTGTGTTTATTATACAATAGTTTACACATGTTTTAATAGCTACGTTTATTAGTGATGGTAAATTCATTACATGTGTTTCTATTAAAATTCCTATATTAAATTCGAAAGTTAATTATAAAATTATAATTAAATAGTAATTTGTGATACATACTTTTTTGTATGGAAACCACCAGGAATTTTTGTTATAAAATATCTAAGTGCAAATAAGTTTTGTTCCCGAATACTGCGCACTGACAACCTGAAGGTTATGCAATTCAGAATGAAAAAGCGGCAAACAACGCGCGAATTATAGATAAAATAAAATACACAAAGAAAATTGTGATATATCTATCTTTATTTAAATGAATCTTAAGACTGAGGCTTAAAAATATTTAAAATACAATTAGGGCTAAGCAACGCAGACAAAAATGCTTACGTTGCTGTCTGGCAAAGTGTGGGAATAAAACAGAAATATAATACAAAAAATGTTGCGATACAAAAATGCAATAAGATTCTAAATGGTCACTACACTTTGCCAGCCGTTACAATTAGTTGTGGAGGGGATACGTAACTTCTCCCCCTTTTGAATGAAGACTCTCCTAAGTCTTCTATATTTTTATTATTATTCATTTGATTCGGTTTTTATTTTTAATTGTTTTATTAACAATTTCCTTTTTTTTTCATTTCTTAAATTATATATTCTAAAGACAATAATCTTTTTTCTTTTTTTTTTGTGATATATGATTAATAAAAAAAATATTTTATTTTGAGTATTTGGCGATTATTTCACTTATCTGGGGCGAAGGGTTCAAAACTTCTCTTTCCCTAATTTGCAAGTTTTCCTGGACTCTTTCTTGTCTAATATTTACTTTTACATTATTTTTCTTAGTTAGACAATATAAAATGAGGAACAGAGCAAAAATTACAGATACAAGTGTCAAACTTATCCCATACGACACATTTCTGTGGAATTTTAGTTCTTTTATTTCCTTAATATTTTCAAAATGTTCAGTGGCAATGTTTTTGAATTTAAAATCTATATTTGTTACATCTAATTTGTTGTTGTTTGGATAAAAATATTTTTCCTTGTACAGAACTTTTTTATTTGAAAAACTTTCGTTAAGCATAGAAATATTACAATTGTTGAAAATAATCAAAAAATTGCTTGTAAGATTAAATTTTCTATCGTCACAATCTTGATCGACTTTTACATAATTAGAGTTTTTAACAATAAGGGTTTCTTCGTCTATATTAACTATTTCCGTTTCATTGTTATATATAAATTTACAATTATTAAAAAAAATACAATTTTTGCTTTTCTTCAAGGTTCTTATTGCTACGTTATCTTTGTAAATTAAATTCTGGCCGTTAATATCTACTATATATCGGTCTTCTGAATCTATTTCTAGGCTATTTTTATTGGGGATTCTAGTAATTAGTTTTAGTTCAGTTCTTATAAAAGTTTTTGGGATTTGTATTGCTACAATGATAGCCTGGTCACTAAATGTCATAATTCCTACCTTTAACATTTTTAACTTATAAAAATCTATTTCAAAGTCATTTATTTCCTGCGGAGAAAATATACTGGGATGAATTATGTTATTTTTTGCTGACACAATGTTATCCTGGATCTGATCTAATTTGTGTTCCAAATTCTTAAGCTTTGCTAATTGATCCAGAAAGAAAAATCTTGAAATATACTCATTGTTGTCCATTTTAATTTTTCCGAAATAGTTTAATATTTTTTTCCTGTCGTCTTCTAACGCGGATTTTAAATACCCCAGAGATTTATTAAAAGAATCATTAACGATTATTTGTTTATTTAATGTTTCTATAGCCTTATGGGAATTCTGATCAGTGACTGACAAATGGTCATATATTTCCCGTCTATCCTCATCATCCATAGCTCCAAACACCCATTTATATACCTTTCCTCCAAAATTGAACAATCCTCTCCTTTCCCTATTGTCTTTTGGTATTATAGTTTTTATTTTTGATCTCAAAAGTTGTACCTCATTTTCAAGTACATTTCGGTTATTTATATCTAAAGTTTCTATATTTTTCTCTATAGTATCTAGTATGTTTCTCACCTCACCAATATCTATAACGTGGACTATTGTTATAGTTTCGTTTACGATGTCGACTTCTCGCATCTTTATTTCGACAAATCCATTTTCCTCGGAAATCTTATTAACTTGCAGAGTTGCTCGACTCAGCTGCGTCAGGGACATTAGCAGTAGTGTTATTATGAGAATCTGAAAATTTCGAAGGTCTTTTAATATTAGAAACATGAACATTTTCCAATTTTTGTTTCCTAAACTTAGGTTGTTCCTTGTGCCTTACGTTTCTGTAATTCTTTATGTAACCTTCTTTCCTATTTTCTACGTAGTTTTCCCTAGATTCATTTCCTCCTTGAATCATTTTGCATTTTGCATTTTCCAATCTTTCCTTTATAATGCTATGATTGATCAATTTATTCTGCACATCTAAGGGACTACATTTTATCGTGCTATGATAGTTACTATTGTACAGTTTTATCGCCTTATTAATTTGGGTATTTATCGGAAGTTTTTCCTCTAAATTAAAGACTCTGATTTTCTCTGTGATCGTACTATTGAATCTTTCAATATCCGAATTACCGGTATGGCTATTCGGTTTTGTAAAATGATATTGAATTCCCTCCTGATCAAGGAAATTCATTACATTTGCGTTATTGAATTCATTGTCTAGTACAAATTTAGTAACATTGCCCTTAATGGTCAAAAATGCCCGAATCTTCCCAACTAGGGTTTGACTATTTCTGTCGTGCAAATAAAATGAAACTACATGTTTTGAAAATTTGTCAATGAAAATTATGAATGAATGTTTACTGTTGACATAAGTATCAACATGAATTATTTCATTCGTTGTGGAAGGGGTTTCAGTTAATCTGAATTTATTTTTAATTGGGTTTCTGTCGTATTTTGCTGATGAGCAAATATGACAGTTGTTTATTATCTTGTGAATTGATAATTTTAGATGCGGGTTGTATACTTTATGTTTGATATTTTCGTATGTAGCTATAATACCAGAATGTCCGCTCTCATACTTATGGAATAATGCTATTTGCCTATTCAGCTCATTGTCATCGTCTATATCTTTAGCAAAGTAGGAACACTTAACAAATTTAAATTTTTCTTTATCGGGAAATTCTTCAATCAATTGCAACTGAACCTTATAATATTCATGATCAGTCACCTCCGAATATATTCCTATTTTTCCTTTAATGATTTCTCTCCTTAGAATATTAGACACGTTCTCGTTTTCAATGTCGTTTCTATCTATATAAATTCGTTTATTACCAAAAACTGTTATCGTGTCCGTTTCCTTATTCTCCACTACAATAATTTGAATTTTAAAACGATTGACTACAGTATCCAAAATTGGAATACCATCATTAAAGTCTTCCTCTTGAGAGTGTATCGTTTGAACATCCATAGAATCTCCGTCATTACTTGTGTCTCCATTATGTATAAAATCTTCATTAAATATTTCTGCTAAATTTATCTCATTTGTCTCCGCATTAATTCTACTTAGAAAGTCTGCAATATAGTTACACTTTCCTTTTATATATTCTATTTTAAAATTATATTCGCCTAATTCAATAAGGTATCTCTGTAGCCTTGGGCTTATATCCCTGCCCGAATATTTGCTCATAAGCCACTTCAGGGGTTGGTGATCGCTTTCCAAGTCAAATTCTTGTCCGTATATATATGGCCTAAAGTATTTAACACCCCAAACTATTGCCAACAATTCCTTTTCAATTGTTGCATAGTTTGTTTCGTGTTTGTTAAGCGTTCGCGAAGCATATGCAACTGGGTGACCATCTTGAGTTAAGACAGCTCCAATTGCATTATTGCTTGCATCGGTGACAATTCTGAAACGCTTAGAAAAATTTGGATATCTTAATACGGGAGAATTTGTTATGAGCTCCTTAAGTTTTTCGAAGGCTACTATGTAGTTAGGGTCATTTTTATTTACCTTTCCGTTCTTCTTTAGATACCTAATCATTGGATATGCTATTTTAGCGTAATTATGGATGAATTTTCGATAAAATCCGGTCATTCCTAAAAATGACTTAATTTGCTTTTCGGTATCTGGAAGCTTAAGCTTCTGTATTATAGAGATTTTGTTAGGATCTGGTTTTACACCACAAGTTGTTAGTACATGACCCAGAAATTGCGTTTCCTTTTTGAGGAAATCACATTTATTTATTTGTATCTTTAGTTTGGCATTTCTCAAGGTTCTAAGTATATCCTTGATGTTAGTAATATGTTCCATTAAGGATGAACTAAATATTAGTATGTCGTCCATATAAACAACACATGTCTTATTTATAAAATTTCTAAGTAGCGAATTCATCAATCTCTGAAAGGTTGATGGTGCATTTTTGAGGCCAAAGGGCATTCGTATAAACTCATAGTGCCCAAAAGGAGTAGAAAAGGCCGTTTTTTTTCTATCCTCTTCCCTAAGAAGTATCTGATGGAAACCCTTAGCTAGGTCTATGGTCGAAAAATATTGTGCTTTACCCAGCTTATCTAATAGTCCATTTAAGTTAGGTATAGGATATTTGTCCTCTATCGTATGCTCATTCAGTTTTCGATAGTCAATTACTATTCTCCATTGTTTCTCCCCAGAATTATCGTTCTTTTTGGGAACAATCCACAAAGGGCTATTATAAGCAGAATTGCTCTCACGGATAATATTTTGTTTCAACATTTCATTTATTTGCTTTTCTATTTCACCTTCATGGATTTGAGGGTACCGATATATTTTCGAATATAAGGGTTTGTCAGTGTTAGTAATTATTTGATGTTCTATTTCAGTTGTAGCTGAAAGATTATCTCCCTCGAAATAAAATAGATCTTTAAATTCAGTAAGAAGATTTGTTATCGTTCCAGTCTCTTCTTCATTCAAATGGCTAAAATCAAGCTTGTTTAAAACATTTTCTTTCAAAATTGGTTCGAGTAAACCTATGTTCTCTATATGAAAAGGGTAGTGCATCTCTTCGAAAAGGAATTTATCACCCAAAATTTCCACATAACCATGTTCGTTATTTATTCTCGCCTTAAGGGGTATCAAAAAATCTTGTCCGATTATAGCATCATATTTATCATTCTGAAAGTCAATTACTTTCCAACTAAGCGTTCCGCTACAATTAAAGTCTTTTGGAAAAGGTGTTACTATTTGAAAATGTATTTCATCAATTCCGTTTATCGTTCGATATTTAATAGGTTTTTTAAGTTTTTGTTCCGGGTAATTTTCAACTAATTTATTCCGCTTAACAATGCTCGTTGTTGAGCCAGTATCTATAAGGCATTTAATTCTTTGCCTACCTATAGTAATTATTATTATGGGCAGTTTAGATTTGGAGGCATTGTCAAAAAATTTACCTCGTTTTCCTCGACATTACTAATGTCCATCATGGTGCCGTTATTGTAATCGTTTGTAACGTGCCCTACACTTTCTCCGCGATCAACGCTCATGTGTGAAGTACGAGTCCTATTTGAACTTGTCCCTTGTCGATTATTATTGTTGTAATAACTTCCGCTGTTGTTGCCATTATTGCGGTTATAGTTATTATTGTACCGGTTATTATTACTGTTATTATTATTATTGTTCTTGTTATTACTAGTATTATTATTATCATAACTATTATTATTATTATAATTATTATTGTTCTTATTATTATTATTGCTGTTATTTTTATTATTATTATAATTTTTATTGCTATTGTAATTATTATTACCACTATTATTATTGTTCTTATTATTACTATTGTAATTATTATTGTTACCGCTATTATTATTGTTCTCTGGTCTCCGTTTATATTGCAAATTAACTCTATGGTCAAAAGCTATGGCCCTAGTATCATGTAATAATTTTAATTTCGTATATTTGGCAATTATATCGGTCATTGTTTCATGTTCACCTATATGTGCCCTTATTGGTCCATCTATTTTTTCCAACAATATGTCCACCAAATCCCTATCAACGTTTTCTGGTCTATATATGCCAGGTTTAAATGGATCAGCTAAATAAATGTCATTTACCTCGTATTTACATCTCTCAAAATAACTAAATAATTCGCTTAAATTTCTTACTTTTATAGTCCTGCAAGAATTGAAGACCTCCGCATAAGTCCTTTTCGGGCTGAACTCCTGTAGAATTTTGGCTTTCATCTCCTCCCAGGTAGCATTGATTTGTAACTCCCTCACTCTTCGGCCAGCGTTCCCAAGAACCTTTTCGTTTGCAACAATTTTAACGCAAAACTTAATAAGATCGTGGTTATTTCCACAAAGAGTGAGGTTTGTCTCCACGGCATTTATAAATGATCTGCAATTGTGGTTCTCCTCAAGTGGCTTAAGACGCCGAAATTGTTCGATGACGTCCTTGGCCGACATATTAAATAAAAATTGTTGATGCTGCTGTTGTACCTGTTGTAGTTGCTGTTGTTGTTGATCATATTGTAGCTGCTGTTGTTGTTGAGCTTGTTGTATTTGCTGTTGTTGTTGATCCTGTTGTAGTTGCTGTTGTAAATTGATTTGTTGTTGTTGTTCCAGCTGTTGCTGTTGTTGATTTATTTTCAACTCCTGTTGTTTTAGAACCATTTCAAGTTCTACTATTCTTTGCTGCAAATGTTCTGCCATGTTTTTTTCGTTTAGTTTGCGATGTGAGTCGAAAGTATTATTTCGTTTGTTGTTCATAAAAATTTGGTCTCTTATCGTTGTTGTTTATTAATTTTTTACTTTTCAATTTTGGTTTTTGGTTTTTTTTTTTGTTTAATATATTTTTTATTTTACAATTTTCTGGTTTTTAATGTTATTTAATTCATTAATTTCTTTTTATTTATTTTTTGTTTTTAATCTTAATGGTACTTATTTAATTGTTTTTGCGTTCACTTAGTCCTATTTTTTTTTTTTTTTGGTTCTTTTCACTTATTCTTTGGAATAAGTTACTTACGACTGCGCCAATTATAGATAAAATAAAATACACAAAGAAAATTGTGATATATCTATCTTTATTTAAATGAATCTTAAGACTGAGGCTTAAAAATATTTAAAATACAATTAGGGCTAAGCAACGCAGACAAAAATGCTTACGTTGCTGTCTGGCAAAGTGTGGGAATAAAACAGAAATATAATACAAAAAATGTTGCGATACAAAAATGCAATAAGATTCTAAATGGTCACTACACTTTGCCAGCCGTTACGATTAGTTGTGGAGGGGATACGTAACTCGCGTGTTCTTTAGCAAACCTTATTGTCAAATTTTTCGTTAAGTTTTACAAATGTTACAATCTAAAAAATTTTCATCGTAAATAAATTAATTAATAGTTGGTGATGCCAGATTGAGCATAATAAAATGAATTATTGGGATTTTGGATACAGCGCTAACATTCCCCCCGTAGTATGGCAAGAAGATTCTTCGCTGGAGCGACATCCAAAATTGCTAGCTTGACCACAGGTCTTTCTAGAACTCCATGTTGTGTAAGCAGCTTTGCGCTTCGTACCTGACCATCGCTTGCCAATCTCGTTTCCAAGACTTTTCCGCGTAGCCAGACGTTACGGGGAAGAGAAGGGTCAACTATGATCACTAGGTCCCCCCCGACCCAATGGTTTTGGACAATCATGCCACTTTGACCTACAGATTAAAGTTGGAAGATACTCAGCCAACCACTTCTTCCAAAAGATATTGGCGTATTGTTGAGACGTAAGCCATGGGTTTCAGCCCAGTGGAGCTTCCAATAGAAAATGATTTGGAGTCAATGCTTCATCCGTTTCGCCGTCAATAGGAACGTAGGCAAGGGGCCTAGAATTTATAACATTTTCAGCCTCAATCATCATACTCAGTAGCAGTTCATCACTTGGTGCCCTCGACGGCATAATTTGTATAAAATTGTTTTAATGGAGCGAACGAGGCGTTCCCACGCACCACCCATGTGGGGCGAAGCCGGGGGATTAAGATTCCATTTGGTGGTTGTTGTAGTGAACGTTCTTACCAACTCATTTTTATCGATATTTGCCAAAGCCTCTCATAGCTCTCTCTCAGCCCCGATGAAATTCGTGCCGTTGTCGCTGTAGAATTCATGTGGAATTTCTCTTCGGGCCATAAAATTGCGAATGGCTAAAATACAGGAACTCGTAGTTAAAGAATGGGCAATTTCAATATGAACTGCTCCTACTGTCAAGCAAGTGAATAAACATCCGTAGCGTTTTTCCTTATGCCGATTTACGATGACCAAGATGGGGCCGAAAAAATCAACACCGGTAAATGTAAATGGTGCCATATGAGATGCAAGACAAGCACGAGGTAGTCTTGCCATATGTGGATTTTGAGGAATAGCTTTTTTTAATTTTGCACATTTGGCAGCGGCGGATTATTGAATTAAAAGTAGCACGAAGCTTGGATGTATAATATTTTTGTCTAATTTCGTTAATAACCGTCTCGTGATTCATATGGTAGAATTTTTCATGATAATACATTAAAATTAATTCAGTTACCTCTTTCTAGGTAATATAGTTGGGCGTTTTTGAGCTAGTGAGATATCAGCATTATCGATTCTCCCTTTAACTTTTAAAACTCCATCCTCTAAATATAGATTTTTATCTTAAAAATCGCCTCTTTTTTGTACCATCTCGTTCGATTTTAATAAAGAAATTTCGTTACAATAGCTTTCAGCTTGGGTCTGCATATACAACACTTTTTCAGCATTTTGTAACTCATCCTGAGCTAACTCACCCTTTTGTTTGGTAATTTTGCGGCAGCTATTTAAGAATCGTAAAACATACGCTGCGGATCGTAAAGGACGAGTCCATTTTGAAAATCTCTTAACATC
This sequence comes from Cordilura impudica, assembly GCA_963682025.1. NCBI lineage: Eukaryota > Metazoa > Arthropoda > Insecta > Diptera > Scathophagidae > Cordilura > Cordilura impudica. The sequence continues at coordinate 220,700,092 of OY821517.1, read as the reverse complement.
AAATACATAATCAAATTTTGCAGTTTTGAATGAATGATGCACCCGTTCTTCTTCAGTTGAATCAGGTAGAGTTTCTCCTTGAGGCCATTCGTTTTCTGGAAGAAATTAAAATGGTGGGCCTTGGAACCACCTGCTCGAGTTTGAGATTTTGGGAATCCTTGACCACTTGGTAGCATCATCAGCTACATTTTGCTTGCTTGGAATCCATTTCCAGTCCTTAATTGAAGACAATTCTATAATTTCCATAATTCAAACGGCTACAAGCTGATTATATTTACGGTGGTCAGAATTAAGCCAACTCAAGACGGATTTTGAATCGCACCAAAAATAACTTTTGTTAATTTTTATGTCATGATTTTGAAGTATAAAGTTGGCAAATCGGGTACCTATTAGTGTAGCCATTAATTCTAATCGGGAAACAGATGTTATTTTCAAAGGTGAAACTCGTGTTTTTGCACCCACTAGAGAGCAATTGATGATGTTGTCTTTCCTCAGCCTAAAGTAACACACTGCTACATATCCATCTTTACTAGCATCTACAAGTGTATGCAATTGAACATCAACGTTGTCATAATTCTTGAAGCAATTTAAATAACAACGAGGGATTTTTATATTTTAAATATCGGGCAATATTTTAACCCATTGGATCCATTTTTGCAATAATTCAGGGGGAATCTGTTCATCCCAATCTATTTTTGAACGCCACACTTCTTGCATAAATACTTTCACATACATGATAATGTGTGCAATTATACCAAGAGGATCATAAATTGACATGACGAATCTTAACACCTCTCTTTTCGCAGGTATTTTACCACCAGAAAATATATCACTTTTGATAAGCCATGGTGATATTTTAAAAGTTATGACGTCCTCATCGTGTTCCCAAAATACTTCTAAAATTTTCTCTATTTGTTTCTCTTCTGTTAAAATGAGGCATTTAGCAACTAAAGATTTGGTTGATGAATTGGATTTGAGAACTGATTTTTCGTTTGAAATCCAGTTCCGAATATTAAAACCAGCTTTCCGATGGATATATGATACATCTGAAATAATTTTTAAAGCCGCCTGTGGCGTATCAACAGAATCAAGAAGATCATCAACGTAATGATTCTCTTTTATAGATTTCGCAGCATTGGTATACTCGTTTTCAAATATACTAGCGTTTAAATTTTTCACGTACTGTGAACTGCTAGGTGCGCATGTGGCACCAAAAATCATAACGTCCATCACGTAGATATCAGGGGGTTTGTCTTGCAAACAGTCGCGCCAAAGAAATCGTTGTACATCACGGTCTTCAGGTCTTATATGTATTTGGTGGAACATTTCCTCAATGTCTCCACAAACAGTGACCGATTTCTGACGCAATTTAAAAAGAACAGAGGGCAAGTTGGCTAAGAAGTCAGGTCTCTTTAATAAATATGAATTGAGGGACATCCCATTTGATCTTGCAGCTGCATCCCAGACGACACGCGATTTCCCCGGGTTATTTTTATTAAAAACTGCAAAAATTGGGAGACACCAAACTTTTCTATCAGCGCGGCTGATTTCTGAAGAATCTAACTTTCGTATATATCCTTTTGATAGATATTTGATAACTGTTTCTTGAAAAATTTTAAAAAGATCAACGTTTTTTAATAATTTATTTTCGAGGTATTTTAGCCGTTTTAATGCCATTTCATAACTATCTGGCAATTCTATGATATCATACTTCCATAAAAGTGGAACTTCATAATGTCCATCTTCCTTCTGTTTAGTAAATTTATTAAGAATATTTAATGCCCTTTTATCATTTACAGCAATTAAGGGGTCCTTTACACCTATGCCCACACCTTCAAGGGAATAAATATACTTAGTAAACGCTGTAGCGTATCATCACCATTTGTGGCAGAGCTCTCACATACATGTAAATTGAAAGTCATACCTTTGCTTTTATTCTCTTCTGAAGCACCATAAATAAGACAACCAAGTTTTGTGTTGACTGCGATCGGTTCATATGGAGAACCTTCACGAATTTTTGCGCGAGACACCCAGATTTATATGATTTAATCCAATTAAAATTTGCGGAACAGCATTAGTGTAACTTTCTACAGGTAGTTCTCGCAAGTGGCGATATTGATTAGAAAACGCATCATAGTCCAACGATTGAACAGGAAGATCTAGAGAGTTTACCGTATAAACCTTTAGGTCGAATTGTTTTTTATTGGTGCCTGAAATTGAAATTTTAATTTTTTTTAACTATTTTCTCTTCTTTCCATACCTCACGCCAACCGCAAACATAGGGGATTTGACACAACACTGGCTTCAACACCTTCGTCTATAAACGCGAATGTTTCTATGATTTTATTTATCCCATATACTTTAATAGGGATTATTTTAAACAAAATAAAATCTTTTATCTCAGCTATGTGGCTGTTGTTTACAACTACTGTTTCTGTTTTATATTTGATTATCCAATTTGATGTTTCATTTTGTTTAATAACCGGCACAGAATAACGATGCAATGAAGAGTGGTGAAAAAATTCACATCCCTCTTTACCGCATTTCTTTTTTCTATTGCATTGTCCACTATGTTTGATCAAACAATATTTACATAAATTGTGTTTTCTTACTACCAACCATTTTTCACCCCGATCCATCGATTTGTATGCTGGGCAATTAGCTATTGTTTTACATTTTTGTTGTTGTTGTCACACACAATGCATTTGATCTCACTATGAGAGTGAACAAAAGCTTTTTTATTTGTGTTTATTTTAATTGTGTTTGCCATTATATTTTCTTTACTATTCTTGTTGGTAAATTGATCAACTGTTATACTGCTAGTTATTATACCAATATTAAAAAACCAGTTGTCAAATTCGTACAAATTTGGTTTTTTGTTTTGTTCAATCAGCTGTAATTTTTTAGTTGCCCATTGCATTTGATATGAAGGTGGAAGTTTTTGTGTCAATTCGAGGAGAAGTGATGAATTATTTAATTCATCTAATAAATTGCTGGCCTTTATTGTAGAAATAAGGTTTCGAATATCAATAGCAAAATAGGTAAGCGCTTTTAAAATATTTTCATCCACTTTTGGAGATAATTTTATTTTATTTTTTACGGAATTTATTATCTTTTCAGGTTGGCCATACAACATACGGAGTACCTGCATAATACCAGGAACATTTGAAGGATGAATTAGCATATATTGGACACTATGTAAGGCTTCTTCTTTTAAAGCCTTTTGGAGGCGAATGAGGTTTTCCGTATCGGTGAAGGCGCAAGCAGCAGTGGACCATTCGTAAGTGGCCATTCTCCTGGCAGGCCGGAAAATGTCGGCAATTCTTTTGGAAGTGAATGTCGGGCATTTATGTGATTTTGTTGCAGTTTTTGTTGTGGCGTAACATAAGAGGGTGAACCAGTAGCCACACTTGGTACCATGGTATTTGGAAAATTTGTTGTAAAAGATATTGGATGCCAAGAAATAAATTGCTGTGAAGCTGAATTAACTAAATTTTGTTGATGAAAATTATTTTGGTTTGTGTCGAGAGGCATTTCATTATTTGTAGGCAATGATGTAAGTATCGCACCATGAGGATGAGTTGAGATGCTCTGCCGTGTAGGCTGCATTCGTGGTTGATACCCACCGCTAGTGGCGATGGTCGTAGTACAATTTGGTACTGCATGTGTTGTCAACGACGAACTTGTGACAGCAGTGGTGAACGTTTGTGGGACAAACTCTACCCGATTTTGTGACGTTGTTAATTCATTGCGCAAATAAGTTGATTGCGGGTTTAGGGTGTTCTTGTGAATGCTAGTCAATGACATAAGTTAGGGTTAGGTTGTGATGACGTTTACCAATTATGAACTGACTGAGTATGTATAAACGAACTGTCAGTGAGAGCTTCGGCTTCTTCAAGAAGTTTGTACTTTTTATCTAAGTATTTTTGGTTCAGTACACGTTCCTCCTCTAACCTTTTAAGTTGCAATTGAATTTTTCGTGTTTGGGAAACATGAGCAAGATTTGAGCAACGACTTGTCATACTTGAAGTGGGGGAAGTTGGTCTTACGGTTGAGCACGGATTACATTTATAGGTTATGCCATCCGCGACATTAACACAACATGTGTGAAATTTTTTGTGGCAATCGACGCAGGTAACAATTTTATCGTCAGGGGGATTGGGACAAAGTGAACAATTGGGATCAAATTGCTTATTTTGTGGTTAACCCTCTACATTTTTACCAACATTTTGTACTTACTGTGAGATTGGCAATTCATTGGCGCAAAGGTGATGAAGGAGCCGGTTGATGTATACCGCAGACAAGATCAGCAAATAAGCAGCAAAAAGAATTTTAAAATGTTAAACGGCACGCCAGCCATACGTTCTGATGACTTCCACAGGGATTTTGAATAAAACACACTAGGTCTTAAAATTGTATTTGGCAATGTGTATTTCTATTAAAGTTCCTATATTAAATGCAAAAGGTTAATTATAATTAAATAATAATTTGTGATACATACTTTTTGGTATGGAAACCACCAGGACTTTTTGTTATAAAATATCTAAGTGCAAATAAGTTTTGCTCCCGAACACTGCGCAGTGCCAACCTGAAGGTTATGCAATTCAGAATGAAAAAGCGGCAAACAACGCGCGTGTTCTTTAGCAAAGCTTATTGTCAAATTGTTCGTTATGTTATACAAATGTTACAATCTAAAAAATTTTCATCGTAAATAAATTAATTAATATTTAGTGATGTAAGATTGAGCATAATAAAATAAATCATTGGGATTTTGGATACAGCGCTAACAGTACCTAATATTTATCAATGAGTTATACAAGATAAGAAGTACATAACTGATTAGAAGTACTATACTTCTGCGGTTATGAGTTAATTAACTAAAAATACATTTGTTATTGGCAATAAAAAATTAACATGTTTAAACAATGAGTCATGTAACTAAATATAGATTTGATAAGAAGTATATAACTACTGCGGAAATGAGTCATACATCTATATGTGACCTTCTCCGAGAAAAGGGACCTAGTGATAATGGAGTATATGTGATAATGGAGTATATAGTAAGAAAAAAAAAATAGTTTTACACGGCGTTCACACTTAAGTGTTTACCCATATATTTTTCCGTTTGGCTAAACATCTTAATCTGACATGTTTAAATCTTTAAAACAATTCGAAAGTTGTTTTAGACAGTGTATGTATAGAACATATAGTATAAAAGAGTTTCACACTTATAGATTAATCTCATTCGTCTACTATATTCTTAATAGTGAAGTGAATATAAAAAATTAGCAAAGCTATTAGATTTTTTAAACAAAGTTTCTGCCAAGATATATAAAAAAAACTATTTTACCAATAAAAGACATCAGTTTTTATCAATAAATGACATCAATTTTTATCAATAAAGGACATCAATTTTACTAATACAGGGCATCAAACTATTATTAAAAGACATCAATTTTACCAATAAATGACATCAATTTTATCAATAAACGACATCAATTTCACCAACAAAGAACATCAATCTTATCAATAAAGGACTTCCCGAAGGACTCATCCTTAAAAATCATAAGAGCAGAGAAGAAGCAATAATTGAATTATCTACTGGTAAATATAATATACGAAAAGTTTTTACAATTTAATTTATTTTTTTGAATAATTAACTGAAAAATAAGATGGCTGATTTCTTATGAGAATTTTGCCCAAAATCGTATAAAAATAAGAGATCATTACAAAACCATTATGTCATCAAGTTGTGACGGTGATCTGTTTTGCGCTTTACTGTAACAAAAGAATTTCTGTTACAAGCAAAATAAGAAAGCAGAAAAAAAAATATAACCTTGATCTTGAAATCATTTTCAAGTTCACCTTATATGGTAACATAGTAATGGAAAATTTTTTTTGTTCTATTTTTGCAAACTGATTAATGGAGCGATTTGTTTGTCTCTTCGTTGTTTATATGAATTCATGATTGTTCATGTATGTATGGGTCAACTACAGCTTGCAATCCTTCTCGTTCTCCCACTCGGTTTTCAGCTATTGGTATTGGCTTGCCCCTTCATTCACTAAATAATCTCACTTACTCTCTCTCCTTTTAATATGAGTTGGTATTTTTTTACGAAAAGAGTGAGATTATGAACGAATGTATGTATATCTATGTGTATTAGGGATAAAGAGATAAAAAGATACATAATGACATACATAGGCTATGCAATGAGTGGATGAGCGTAGGTAATAAAAAAAAAAAAACAGGTTTATTTTTTTGGTTGTGCTGGTCAGAAGAAAAAAAAGAAAGAATATAATTGGTGTTATGAAGATGACGCCAGAATTTAAAATTCCTTGAAGTTTTGATAGTGAAAAGAGAAGGAGTTGAATTCGGAAAGTCGAAGTGGAAAGTTGTATAAAGTTAAATATAGTGTAAATGCAAAAATAAAGTAAATAAAATTAATATATACAGTTCATATAAAGTGTTGTAACGAATAAAAGCTGGCGTGTAGTTTTTATGAATAATAAAACAAATAGAAAACAGTCTGAAAACTAAGATTTGTTAAATTTTGAAAAAAAAAAGAAAACAAAAAACATGTTAAAACCGGAAAATACAAGGAAAAAAAAAAAAAAAAAAAGAAAAACTAAGATAAAAAAAAAATATTTAAAATTGTTATTGAAAACGTGTCAAACCCTGACAAAATAAAATGTAGAATTTTGACAAACCAAAGACCTTATACCGAAAACCTGGAAAAGAATAAAAAATATAAAATTGAAATCTAAACCAAATACCATGCATAAACAAAAGAAGGATGGTTGCAGAAAGGAAACTGGCCAACAGTGCGAGCTCCACATAATCACGGCGCCAGGCGACTGGGCGTAAATATTACACTTTTTATATATATACATATTTACATTGTTAATAACCCAAAAAAAAAAATCAAAATTATTATATCTACCTTTATAGTTAGATATTAACTTACCTTAAGTTTTGAAAAAAAAGAACAAAAATACTTAATTTAAATCCTACTTGTCTTTCATATAAATACTATATACTTACCCCTGTAATTAAGAAACTGAAATTGCACGTAAAAATTATATGAATACTTACCCATTTATTTAAATTATACTTACCAAAATATTTTGCCTAATTCTTTATATCGTTATATCTAGAAATTAAATCCAAAAAAAAAAAAAAAAAAAAAAAAAACAAAAGAAGTTTTAATCAAATTTAAATTAAAGATTATTTAAAATTACAGTCAAAAATCATACCGAAATTTCCAACCAAAATTTACATACGAATCTGAACTAATTTAAACTAAGACAATGAAATAAAAATAGAAAAGAGAGAAAATAATTTTATAACCCACAATTTAAATGGAAAATTACTAGCAAGTAAATATTTAAACCAAGTAACCAAGTAAATATTAAAAAAAAAAAAACTGTACCTAAAACACATACAACTTAATATTATGTAGAAATTTTTATATGTATGTACAACTCCTTAAATATTAAACGCCTGAATTTGCGGTTATAAATTTACCGAAAATTTTGTGTAATCATTATGGCAATTATACTCTATACTTGAATGAACAGTAACTTCCTGGTGGTAACTGTACAATTTAAAATTCAAGTACAGTACCAGACAAAAGTTAAATTTAACAATGTAAACCACATGTAAAGGTAGATTTCGACCAAATTTAATTTAAATTAAAAGTTCCAACTAAATTTAGATTAAAATACCATTTCAAACTAAATTTAATTAAATTAAAATTTGAACTAAATTTAATTAAAATTAAAAGTTCAAACTACATTCAAATTAAATTGGAGTAAATAAAAATATCAACCAAACTTAATTAAATTAATATTTCAACCCCATTTAAATTAAATTGCAGTGTAAAACAAAACCATTTAACGAAACTAAAATGATGAAAATTCAATAAAGCACATCATATAACCCAATGTAGAAAAACCAAAGCCAGTCCAAATCTTTTTATTTAAGTGGGTTACCTCCAATTAAGATGGAGTCGAGGTAACATGGTAGGGAGGGCATAAGGGGCATAACATCCAGTCCCCAATCCCAAGGTAAGTATGGCCGTCCATCCTTTTAGCGTCCGTTTTAGTGACCGTGTTTTTTAAATCGCACGTGAAAATCTGTAGTGCGGTTTCCCTGGGCCTGAGCAAGACCCCACCCATCCGGCGAGCTAGGCCCCTACGCCAGCACGTGCGACCAGCAAAGGCTCAGGGAAACGGAAGCGGATCTTCCACCAACGCCGCACCATTACAGAAATGCCGCCCAACGTGGGGCCTGAACGACAATAGCCCAGTTTTTTTACTTCAATTTTTTTTCTTGCCTAAATAGGAACTTATTATTTATTTTAATTTTTTTAACATCTGTGCACCGGGAAAGCACCCATTGTTCCTTAACATCTTTTTTTGCGTATGCGTTCTAAAATTCATTCTTGTTTCGATTTCTGCAATTTTAATTAAATATGTGTAAATCACTATTTACATTTAACCGAAATCGAAACTTGCTTTGAAGCTTTAGTTCACCCCTCAACAATTTAATTTAATTTTGTGATTTTTTTACTTTGCTTTGGTCAATAAAGGTTATTTCCGGAATATAAGAATTTCGTTCTAAATGAACCGGTTACTTATCCGAAATAATTTTTATAGTACGAAATCGTAGCAAAGATTCGGAAACAATTTAAAGTCTCAAATTTAAAATTTTTATTTTTTTTGATGGATGGTCATACTTACTTACGGATTTTTTTAAATGATTGGTTTGGTTTTGGATAACTACATTGGGTTAACAATATATTGAAATTTTTTTTGAAATATATTGAAAAGTATATTGAAAATTTTGAAATTTTCTGAAAGATATTTTATTAACTTATAATTGAACTAAGTTTTAAATTTTGGAAAATTTTTATTAAAAAAATATTTGAACTAATTTTGAAAATTTATATTAACATAGATTGAATACTATATTGAAATCTTTTTGTGTAAATCTTTATAAAATTTATACGGAAAATTATAATTGAAATTTTTTTGAAATCTTTTGAAAATTTTTATATTGAAAATTAAATTTTGAAAACTATAGTGAAAAGCTATATTGAAAATTAAAGTATTGAAAAATTATATTGAAATACTACATTGAATTATATTAAATTTATATTGAAAATTATATACTAAAAATTTACTAACCTTTATTGAACTATATATTAGATTTATATTGAAAAGTATATTACAAATTATATTCAAGCTTCTTTTTGAAACTTTATTGAATTTTTTTGAAAATTTAAATTTTGGAACCTATTGAAAATTAATTTTGTACATTTTTGCGTGGGTTCGATTGGAACTCAAATATTTTGTTCAACTGTACTTAACTTACAAAATTTCACACACTCCACAGCCTTACATTCTTTCGATTAGAATTTTTTTTAATCAATTTGAACTAATTGAATTTTAAACGCTTTCCATTTAACTTCATTCCATTAATACTGGAACTCAAAATTTTAATTCATATAAATTCACTTAAGTCGACAAGACTTGTCATATTATGCTCTTGCATTTGTTCAATTGGAACTAAATTTTTATCAATTTAAATTAACGTAAATTATAAAAATTCCTTTTTGGAATTCATAAAATTCACATTTGTGGGCCGTACAACTTTTGTTCACTTAGAACTAAAATTTTAATCAATTTGAACGCGTGTCATTAAATATTTCCCATTAACTTCTTTTGAACTTTACCTAGCTCAGCCCAACTCAACGTTAACCTGCTCATTTTTTTACAGCCTATATTTGTTCCATGGGAACAACATTGAATTTCATTTATATTATTTAAATTGTGTAACATCTCATTACCTTTGCAATCATTGTCGTTATACCAACACTCATTCATTCTTTCATATCGTCCGAATATATTTTCGTTAAAATTTTTATAGTTAGTCCGAAATCATGGCGGTACGACATAGTCCAGGAAGTTTAGCTTCGGCTTTGGCTGAGAACGTTTGTTTGATATGCCAAGAAAGTTACGATCATACCAGTAACTTAGTTTCTACCAGGTGTAGACACATTTTCCACCACGAGTGCCTTTTTAATTTTCTAAACGTTTCGACTTGTTGTCCGCAATGTAACAAAACTGTCACTAAAAACAGTTTATTAAAATATTCCGTCCGAGTTAATGATGAAAGTTTACCAGCTAATACTGGAACGATTCCGAAATCCGCGGAAAGAATTTTATCCGGCAGAAGGCAAAGAAACGAAGAATTTAATGCCAACCGAAATATTTCACCAGGTCAGACTAGTGGTGAAGGAAGAGATAGCTTGGAAGATCGAATTAGATCGAAAATTGAAAACAGCTTTCAAGGTGAAATAAATAAGCTTCACGCCGTAGTGGAAAGATTGTCCCAGCAATTCTCAAGCGTAAACATTAGCGCAACCAGAGAACCTGAATGGCCCAGAGAGATCTTTCCGAATGCGTCCGTCCCTCGAAATTTTTCAGCACCGTCTGTTCATCAGGTTCCCCATGAACCTACTTTTGTCCCTCCGCCTAATATTAGGCCTCCTTCTACTCACCCGTCCGTAACAGCAAGTCGTGAGAGAGCTTCGTTATCGTCCGTTGCCCTCAACAATAGTGGGAAAATTGCAAGCTTAATCGGTAGCTGGAACATTACTTTTAATGGAAACACCTCAGGGTTACCAGTAGAAAAGTTTATTTATATGGTTAATTCACTGACAAAAGACAGTTTAGCGGGAGATTTCAGATTGTTAGGCGACCATTGCCACATTTTGTTTACGTCAAAAGCTAAAGAATGGTATTGGCGATATCGCAGCACCGTAAATAGAATAGAATGGGAAGATTTGTGCCGAGCGTTGAAAAATCATTTTAGCGATCATTTGTCTGATTTAGATATCAGAGAAATGATCAGGGATAGGAAACAAAACGCTAATGAGAGCTTCGACGATTTTCACCATTCTATTCTTCAGCTTTGCGATCGTCTAAGATATCCGCTAAGCGAACCTGAGTTGACCGAAATTTTAAGGAGAAATTTAAGACCTCATTTGAGGAGAGAATTGTTCTACCTCCAAATTGACAATGTCTCCCATTTACGCCATTTGGTTTTGCGACGAGAGGCACTGAGTTTTGAACTCGACCGAGCCCCGAAAAATTTTAGAAAACAAATTAATGAAATTGACGTGGAGGATGAATTTTTCGATGAAGACCCACCTGAAGAAGTTTGCGAGGTTCGAAAACCAAAAGAAGACCCGGCCCGAAGACAAAATAATATCTGCTGGAACTGCCGAAAGGAAGGCCACAGATTTACGGACTGTCTCGAAGACAGAACCATATTTTGTTATGGATGTGGTACCGAGGGAGTGTATAAACCCCAATGTGAAAATTGTCAGGGAAACTTCAAGGCGAGCGCCAGCAACAACACCAGCTTCCGCTCGAGAACCAAATAAATACGTCTTTAGGCGAAAAACAATTTGAAAATATTGATATCTCCACTGAAATTTTAAAGACCAGCTCCGACGGTAGCTCACAAACCGATTTCACTAATTTGACACATTTTACAATTTTGAAAAATGACAAGGAAAAGTCTAAACCAATTTTAGTTCCACTCAGACCCTATCATGAAAGAGTTAGATTATATGAGCTAGCTAGAAAAAGAATTTTCTGCGAATCAATTGACACCCCAGCGAAATTTAACACCCAAATTCATAAAGTAAAAAGAAATACTCTACGAATTAGAATTTTTTATAAAATGTTAAAATTAAACAAGTTTAAGGTTAAAAGTTGTATTGAATCTATTGAGAAGTCAAAATCTGACATAAGACCCTATATCCAAATTGACATCTTTGGAATGAAATTATTAGGCCTTTTAGATTCAGGCGCCTCTTTATCTTGCATAAGTGGTTCCGCTGCCAAAACTTTTCTTGGTAAAAATTTACCTTTTAAAAAATTTTCTAATTTCGTAGAAGCAGCTGGCGGTCAGCAATATAAAATTTTAGGTTTCGTAGAAACAAATATCACCTACAGAAATGTTACCAAATTAGTTCGTTTGTATATAATACCCGACTTAACTCATGATGTATACTTAGGTATCGATTTTTGGCACGCCTTTGGACTTATGTCTATGATTTTTGGGAACAGCCCGTTAAAAATAGAAGAGCTTAATCAAGTTTGTGAGGAGAATATTCTAACTAATGAGCAAAGACAAAGATTAGATCAAATTATAAAGATTTTTCCAGATTTTGACAAAGAAGGGTTAGGGAAGACCACCATTATTGAACATTCAATAGAAATAGAGCCAGGAGTTAAGCCTATCAGGCAGAGGTATTTTTCTGTTTCTCCAGCCGTAGAAAAGAAAATACATGACGAAGTTGATCGCATGTTAGAGCTGGGAGTGATAGAAAAAGCCCCTCCTACTTGTTCTTGGAGTAGTCCTGTAGCTTGCGTCCAGAGAGAAGGAAAGTTTAGACTTTGTCTTGACTCTCGAAAATTAAATAGTGTAACTATTCGCGACGCTTACCCTCAACCTAAAATCAACGGAATTTTATCAAGATTACCTAAAGCTGAATTTATTTCATCTTTAGATTTAAAACATGCGTTTTGGCAAGTTAGTTTAGAAGAAAAATCTCGTGATATGACAGCCTTCACCATTCCTAATCGACCCTTATATCGATTTAAAGTGATGCCTTTTGGTTTAACCAATGCACCACAGACCCTTTGCCGATTAATGGATGTTATTATTCCACCCCATCTTAAAAATCGAGTCTTCGTTTATTTAGACGATTTGCTCTTAGTAAGCGATGATTTCGAAGAACATATTTAAATATTGCAAAATGCAAATGGTGCATGAAAGAAGTCCGATATTTAGGTAATATAATTGGTTCTGGGTGTATAAAACCTGATCCCAGTAAAGAGGTTCGCCAATTTTTAGGTCTTGTAGGTTGGTACAGATGTTTTCTAGAAAATTTTGCTTCATTAACCAGTCCGTTAACTGACCTCACGAAAAAATGTAAAACTTTTGTCTGGAACCCTGAAGCGCAAAAGTCCTTTGATTTAATCAAAGAAAAATTAACCTCTGCTCCGTTATTAATAACACCGAATTTTAAACGACCTTTCATCATTTCTTGTGATGCTTGCAAGACAGGAGTCGGTGGAGTTTTGGCTCAAGAAGATGAAAATGGTGTCGAAAGGCCCATTGCATTTTTCTCGCATAAATTAAATAGAGCCCAACAGAACTACTCTATCACCGAACTCGAATGCCTTGCTGCAGTTTTAAGTATAGAAAAATTTAGAGAATATGTAGAAGGCCACGAATTTTGTGTCATTACGGACCACGCTTCATTAAAATGGTAAATGCGTCAACCAGACCTAAATGGCCGGCTAGCTCGTTGGTCCATAAAGCTCCAAGGTTTCAACTTTTCAATTTTACACCGTAAGGGAAGTGAACATATTGTTCCCGATGCACTATCGAGGCTACCAACTGAAAATGAAAACCCCCTAAATTTTGAAAACATTGACAGCTTAGATTCGTTAGAACCAGAGATAGATTTATCTTCTCCATATTTTTCATCAGGACAATATAATAAATTGATCGCTGATATCAAAAACAATCAAAATCGTTTGCCCGATTTAAAGGTCGTAGATGGTTTCATCTATAAACGCGTAGAGTTTTCACGCGATGAATTTTCAGAGGCTCGATCATGGAAGTTGTGGGTTCCACAGGAACTTACCTCTTGTGTGATCGAACGCGCTCATAATCCACCCATGTTTGCACATGGAGGTGTGGGAAAAACCCTCGAACGATTGAGGCGAAATTTTTATTGGCCCAATATGGCTACTCACGTTAGATCCTTTGTATTAAGTTGCGACATTTGCAAACAAAGCAAAGCGCCAAATTTTATTTTAAAACCACCTATGGGTGTTCAAGCCAAATCGTTTAGGCCTTTTCAACGATTATATTTAGATTTTATTGGACCTTATCCGCGGTCAAAAGCTGGCAATGTAGCTATTTTTTTGGTATTAGACCATTTCACCAAATATCCCCTATTTAAAGCCTTACGTAAAATGTCAACCAATTCAGTAATTGATTTTCTTGAAAAAAATGTTTTTCATATATTCGGCGTGCCTGAAGTCGTTATTACTGACAACGGTTCTCAATTTAGATCCTCACTTTTTGAAAGTTTTTTAACGAAATATGGAGTAAAACATATTTTCACAGCCGTTTATTCACCCCAATCTAATAACTCTGAACGAGTTAATCGATCCATTATCGCTGGAATACGTTCGTATCTAGGAAAAGATCAGCGTATGTGGGATACGAATTTGAGCCAAATAGGAGTTGCTTTGAGAAGCTCATATCACAGTTCATTAGGTTTTTCACCGTATTATGTTCTGTTTGGACACCAAATGGTTACTCACGGACAATCCTATGAAGTCTTTAAAACGTTAGATTTATTAGAAGAAGGTTTAGATGTGGTAGATAACTCCGACAAATTACATTTTGTTCGACAAAAAGTGAAGGAAAATTTAGAAAGAGCCTATGACGCCAATAAGAAAACCTACGATCTGAGAACTAGGGCTGTTAATTTTTCAGAAGGTGAAGTTGTTTACCGACGAAATTTTTCGCAGAGCAATAAAGCTGCTGCTTAAATTCTAAACTTGCCCCTAAATTTTTGAAGGCCAAAATTTTAAAGAAAATTGGTTACTGTAATTATAAATTGGTGGATTTAGCCGGAAAAGACCTTGGCATGTATCACGCGAAAGATTTGCAAAAAGCCAATGCGTAAATACCCTACATATCCGTTTTCAGTTGATTTTTCCTTTCAAGGAAATCAAAACCATCTGTTTTGTGACGGTGATCTGTTTTGCGCTTTACTGTAACAAAAGAATTTCTGTTACAAGCAAAATAAGAAAGCAGAAAAAAAAAATATAACCTTGATCTTGAAATCATTTTCAAGTTCACCTTATATGGTAACATAGTAATGGGAAATTTTTTTTGTTCTATTTTTGCAAACTGATTAATGGAGCGATTTGTTTGTCTCTTCGTTGTTTATATGAATTCATGATTGTTCATGTATGTATGGGTCAACTACAGCTTGCAATCCTTCTCGTTCTCCCACTCGGTTTTCAGCTATTGGTATTGGCTTGCCCCTTCATTCACTAAATAATCTCACTTACTCTCTCTCCTTTTAATATGAGTTGGTATTTTTTTTACGAAAAGAGTGAGATTATGAACGAATGTATGTATATCTGTTCGTATTAGGGATAAAGAGATAAAAAGTTACATAATGACATACATAGGCTATGCAATGAGTGGATGAGCGTAGGTAATAAAAAAAAAAAAAAACAGGTTTATTTTTTTGGTTGTGCTGGTCAGAAGAAAAAAAAGAAAGAATATAATTGGTGTTATGAAGATGACGCCAGAATTTAAAATTCATTGAAGTTTTGATAGTGAAAAGAGAAGGAGTTGAATTCGGAAAGTCGAAGTGGAAAGTTGTATAAAGTTAAATATAGTGTAAATGCAAAAATAAAGTAAATAAAATTAATATATACAGTTCATATAAAGTGTTGTAACGAATAAAAGCTGGCGTGTAGTTTTTATGAATAATAAAACAAATAGAAACCTGACAAAATAAAATGTAGAATTTTGACAAACCAAAGACCTTATACCGAAAACCTGGAAAAGAATAAAAAATATAAAATTTAAATCTAAACCAAATACCATGCATAAACAAAAGAAGGATGGTTGCAGAAAGGAAACTGGCCAACAGTGCGAGCTCCACATAATCACGGCGCCAGGCGACTGGGCGTAAATATTACACTTTTTATATATATACATATTTACATTGTTAATAACCCAAAAAAAATCAAAATTATTATATCTACCTTTATAGTTAGATATTAACTTACCTTAAGTTTTGAAAAAAAAGAAAAAAAATACTTAATTTAAATCCTACTTGTCTTTCATATAAATACTATATACTTACCCCTGTAATTAAGAAACTGAAATTGCACGTAAAAATTATATGAATACTTACCCATTTATTTAAATTATACTTACCAAAATATTTTGCCTAATTCTTTATATCGTTATATCTAGAAATTAAATCCAAAAAAAAAAAAAAAAAAAAAAAACAAAAGAAGTTTTAATCAAATTTAAATTAAAGATTATTTAAAATTACAGTCAAAAATCATACCGAAATTTCCAACCAAAATTTACATACGAATCTGAACTAATTTAAACTAAGACAATGAAATAAAAATAGAAAAGAGAGAAAATAATTTTATAACCCACAATTTTAATGGAAAATTACTAGCAAGTAAATATTTAAACCAAGTAACCAAGTAAATATTAAAAAAAAAAAAACTGTACCTAAAACACATACAACTTAATATTATGTAGAGATTTTTATATGTATGTACAACTCCTTAAATATTAAACGCCTAAATTTGCGGTTATAAATTTACCGAAAATTTTGTGTAATCATTATGGCAATTAGACTCTATAATTGAATGAACAGTAACTTCCTGGTGGTAACTGTACAATTTAAAATTCAAGTACAGTACCAGACAAAAGTTAAATTTAACAATGTAAACCACATGTAAAGGTAGATTTCGACCAAATTTAATTTAAATTAAAAGTTCCAACTAAATTTAGATTAAAATACCATTTCAAACTAAATTTAATTAAATTAAAATTTCAACTAAATTTAATTAAAATTAAAAGTTCAAACTACATTCAAATTAAATTGGAGTAAATAAAAATATCAACCAAACTTAATTAAATTAATATTTCAACCCCATTTAAATTAAATTGCAGTGTAAAACAAAACCATTTAACGAAACTAAAATGATGAAAATTCAATAAAGCACATCATATAACCCAATGTAGAAAAACCAAAGCCAGTCCAAATCTTTTTATTTAAGTGGGTTACCTCCAATTAAGATGGAGTCGAGGTAACATGGTAGGGAGGGCATAAGGGGCATAACATCCAGTCCCCAATCCCAAGGTAAGTATGGCCGTCCATCCTTTTAGCGTCCGTTTTAGTGACCGTGTTTTTTAAATCGCACGTGAAAATATGTAGTGCGGTTTCCCTGGGCCTGAGCAAGACCCCACCCATCCGGCGAGCTAGGCCCCTACGCCAGCACGTGCGACCAGCAAAGGCTCAGGGAAACGGAAGCGGATCTTCCACCAACGCCGCACCATTACAAAGTGACATGTACAACATGTGATATAATGTTTGCTAATAGAAAAGATTTTTTGCACCATAATCATCTCATACACCACAATAAAAAAGAAGAAGAAGAAGCAAGTGAATATGGCAGTTTTTATAATATGTATGTTTTAAAGTCAATATGGTCATATCATTTGCGAACAAACTAGCATAAAAGCAATTGCATCGGTCATCTGTTTTCAGAAATCGCATTGAATCATATGTTTTTTAAAACATTATTAAAGCAAATCTTATACCGGAAAATTTTCTAAATATAATAAAAGATGATGTGATTAAAGTGATACAGCGTATTCTGCAAAAGCATATAAACGTAAAATTTAATTACGAATTATTTTGCAAGTATATGCTGGTAAAAGAAATATCAAAATTATGCGAAATAGACCTGAAATCACATCAAACAAAAATGGTTATAGTCAGTGACAGTATGGCAATAGATGACCTTTTTTAACTTTATACAAATCAATGTAGTATATTAAAAACAAAAGTGAGCGAATTTCAGGAGAGAGATAGCGGATGGACGTTAACTGAATATCGCATATTGAAATTAATATCAATTAATATAAACGTATAAGAGGATCGCAATACTTATGCTTACCGCCAACTATTGCAAAAAAAAACATGCATGTATTAATGTGAAAAATAATGATGAATTTTGATTTAAATGGGCTTTAATATCGGCATTTTACCCAGTTACTAGAGATACAGATAGATGTTCATCATACAAAATTGCAGACGTTACAGCTGAAATCATAATCTTGAAAAACGGTGTGGTCTTAAATTTTAAAAACCTATAGTTTCCGCTACCAGTCAATCAAATTAAAGCCTTTGAGTAAAATAACCCGGATATAAGTATAAATTTGTTTGGTTTAGAGAATAACCAAATTATAGGACCATACTATTTTTCAACAGATGAAAAATCTCATCATATTAATTTATTGTTGGTGGAGGGTGAAGACAAGTTTAATTATGTGTGGATTAAAGACATTTCAAGGTAAGCTAATTGAAATAAATTTATAACGAAAAAAATATTTCAAAACGTGTTGTTAAGGATGAATACTACAGAAAAAATTTTTTTTTTGTTTTGTATAATTACAGATTGATCCAAAGTCAACTAACAAAACATAAAGGAAAAATACATATGTGCAACAGCTGTTTGTTATACTTTTACAATGAACCAGCCCTGCAAAAACATCAAGTAGAATGCAATCAATTGGTATCTAATATGCCTAGCGTAGATAACAATATTATTAGATTTAAGAACTATAGGAATCAAATGTTAGTACCGTTTGTGGTTTACGTTGATTTTGAATGTCTTCTGGAAACAGTTGATATTCAAAATTCAACTAATGTAAAGACGGTACAAAGTGTAGTTTTAATGTAAGTTTAGACATATTTCGAATTTACAATGGAATAGATGCACCATCTAATTTAACAAAAAATTTAGTTAAAGATGTTTTGAAAATATAAATATAATATCAGCGCTGTCTCCAAAATCCCAACGATTTATATTATTATGCTCAGTCTGGCACCACCTAATATTAATTATTTTATTTGCGATGAAAATTTTTTAGATTGTAACGTTAGTATAACTTAGCGAACAATTTGACAATAAGGTTTGCTAAAGAACACGCGCGTTGTTTGCCGCATTTTCTTTCCAAATTGCATAACCTGTAAGTTGGCACTGCGAGTGTCCGGGAGCAAAACTTATTTGAAAAAAATAAATAAGCAATTTGATCCCAATTGCTTACTTTGTCCCAATCCCCCTGACGATAAAATGATTACCTGCGTCGATAGCCACAAAAAATTTCACACAAGTTGTGTTAATGTCGCAGATGACATAACCTATAAATGCTATCCGTGTTCAACCATAAGATCAACTTCCCCCACTTCAAGTATGACAAATCGTTGCTCAAACCTTTCTCATGTTTCCCAATCACGAAAAATTCAATTGCAACTTAAAAGGTTAGAGGAGGAACGTGTACTGAACCAAAAAGACTTAGATAAAAAGTACAAACTTCTTGAAAAAGCCGAAGCTCTCTCTGACAGTTCGTCTATAAAGTCTCAGTCAGTTCATAATTGGTTAGCGTCATCACAACCTAACCCTAAGTTATGTCAACAATCATTGACTAACATTCAAAAGAACACCCTAAACCCACAATCAACTTATTTGCTTAATGAATTAACAACGTCATAAAATCGGGTAGAGTTTGTCCCACAAAAGTTCACCACTGCTTCCACAAGCTCGTCGTTGACAATAACTGCAGTACCAAATTCTACTACGCCCATCGCCACTAGCGGTAGGTATCAACCACGAATGCAGCCTACACGGCAGAGCGTGTCAACTCATCCTCATGTGCGATACTTACATCATTGTCTACAAATAATGAAATGCCTTTCGACACAAACCAAAATAATTTTCATCGACAAAATTTAGTTAATTCAGCTTCACAGCAATTTATTTCTTGGCATCCAATATTATCTACAACAAATTTTACAAATAATATGCTACCAAAAACGGCTACTTGCCCACCCTCTTATGTTGCGCCACAGCAAAAACTGCAACAAAATCACATGAATGCCCGACAATCACTTTCGAAAGAATTGCCGACATTTTCTGGCCTGCCAGAAGAATGGCCACTTACGAATGGTCCACTGCTGCTTGCGCCTTCACCGATACGGAAAACCTCATTCGCCTCCAAAAGGCTTTAAAAGAAGAAGCCTTACATAGTGTCCAGCATATGCTAATTCATCCTTCAAATGTTCCTAGTATTATGCATGTACTCCGTATGTTGTATGGCCAACCTGAAAAGATAATAAATTCCGTAAAAAATAAAATAAAATTATCTCCAAAGTGGATGAAAATAATTTAAAAACACTTACCTACTTTGCTATTGATATTCGAAACCTTATTTCTACAATAAAGGCTAGCAATTTATTAGATGAATTAAATAATTCATCACTTCTCCTTGAATTAACACAAAAACTTCCACCTTCATATCAAATGCAATGGGCACCTAAAAAATTACAGCTGATTGAACAAAACAAAAAACCAAATTTGTACGATTTTGACAACTGGTTTTTTAATATTGGTATAATAGCTAGCAGTATAACAGTGGATCAATTTACCAACAAGAATAGTAAAGAAAATATAATTGCAAACACAATGAAAATAAACACAAATAAAAAGCTTTTGTTCACTCTCATAGTGAGATCAAATGCATTGTGCGTGGCAGCAACAAAAATAAATGTAAAACAATAGCTAATTGCCCAGCACACATATCGATGGATCGTGGTGAAAAATGTTGGGTAGTAAGATAGCACAATATATGTAAATATTGTTAGTCCAAACATAGTGACAATGCAATGGAAAAAAGAAATGCGGCAAGGAGGGTTGTGAATTTTTTCACCACTCATCATTACATCGTTATTTTGTGCCGGTTATTAAACAAAATGAAACGTCAAATAGGAAAATTGAAAATAGAACTGAAACAGAAGTTATAAACAACAGCCAGATAGCTGAGATGAAAGGTTTTATTTTGTTTAAAATAATTCCTATTAAAGAATATGGGAAAAATAAAATCATAGAAACATTCGCGTTTATAGACGAAGGATCCAGCATCAGTCTAATGAATGAAAGTTTGGCAAAACAATTAGAAGCCAGTGTGATGTTTGCGGTGGACGGGAGGTATAGAAAGAAGAGAAAATAATTCAAAAAAACTTAAAATTTCAATTTCAGGCACCAATAAAAAAAAAATTCGACCTAAATGTTTATACGGTAAACTCGCTAGATCTTCCTGTTCAATCGTTGGATTATGATGTGTTTTCTAATCAATTTCGCCACTTGTGACAACTACCTGTAGAAAGTTACACTAATGCTATTCCGCAAATTTTAATTGGATTAAATCATAAAAATCTGGGTGTGTCGCGCAAAATTCGTGAAGGTTCTCCATATGAACCGATCGCAGTCAACACAAAACTTGGTTGGCTTATTTATGGTGCTTCAGAGGAGAATAAAAGCAAAGGTATGACTTTCAATTTTCTTGTATGTGAGTGCTCTGCCACAAATGGTGATGATACGCTACAGCGTTTAGTAAGTAGTATTTATTCCATAGGCGTAAAGACCCCCCTAATTTCTGAAAATGATGAAAGGGCATTAAATATTCTTAATAAATTTACTAAACGGAAGGAAGACGGACATTATGAGGTTCCACGTTTATGGAAGTATGGTATCATAGAGTTGCCAGATAGTTATGAAATGGCATTAAAATGGCTAAAGTGTCTCGAAAATAAATTATTAAAAACGTTGATCGTTTTAAAATTTTTCAAGAAACAATTATCAAATATCTACCAAAAGGCTATATGTATACGGACATTAGATTCTTCAGAAATCAGTCGTGCTGATAGAAAAGTTTGGTATCTCCCATTTTTTGCAGTATTTAATAAAAATAATCCGGACAAATCGCGTGAGTTAGCGACGCTCATGCATAAATATGTTAATAAATATATACATGTTGTTTCCCTACTATTCTTTTAAGACAACAAGTAAATTTCCATAGATGATAAGAGGGTAATTAGTAACTAGACATATCATAAACAACACTTTATGTAAACACACTTAAACAACCCTAATTAAATATTGTATCTAAACTACTGAGCAAAGGAATAAGATAAAAAGGGTCAAACAAATATCATAAATATACAAATATTGTAAAGATCATAAAATATCATATATATACAAATATTGTAAAGAACATAAAATATCATAAATATACAAAATATTGTAAAGATCATAAAATATCATAAATATACAAATATTGTAAAGATCATAAAATATCATAAATATACAAATATTGTTAAAAATCATAAAATATCATAAATATTGTAAGCATATGTACAAAACATGTTCTTTATCTCTTTGTTCCAAAATATCCATTAAGACAAAGGAAATATTATTTGTAACAAATTAGTATTTAAAAAGATATTTTTTGGAATTTGAGAGAGTTAGTTAAGATTTAGCATAAGGACTGAACAGAACTCATTTTGAGAAAATACAAATAAAAATAAAAGTCGCGTAGCCGACCAAAAAATTATATTTTTTAATTAACGTGAAAACGTAGAACTTAATTGGCGATCCTGCCAGGAGCAACATATACTTTGTTGTTTCAGCGAGACGGACCATCGGAATCCTTGTCGCAGCAAGGACATATAAATCTTCATAGAAGAAAAAATAAATAATTCTCCATAGAAGAGGATATAATTTGAACAAAGTACTCAGTAAAAATCTAGTTATGTGAACAATTTTTTTTAATAAGGTCGTGCATAGATGTCAAAAAGAAGATCTATATTTGATAAATTACGCCCCTTAGAGCATACAAAAGAAACGACTGTGTCAAATAACGTAGAAATCGAAATGCTTACACAGCAAATGGCGGCATTACAAGCCATGATGCAGACAATAATACAGCAACATACAACGGAAGTTAAAGCACTGAAACATCAAATACAACAGGTAGGAGTAAACCCTCTTATAAACCAACCTCGACCCGCATCACTGGAAGCAATAGAAACAAGAATTACAAACCCCAATGAAGTCAAGTTAGAAGTTTTTAAATCACTCCCTATATTTGATGGTGAAATCACAAAATACCGAGTATGGAGAGAGGATACATCTCGTATGATGGATAGCAGTAGATAAGATATAGGAGAACCAAGAATTTTTCATTTTCGCCACCGTTAGATGGCGCTGTTTGGTTGGTGTCTGACTAACTAACTTGAAGGCAAGACCCGCTAGGGGCTTGCCCGAAAAAAATTTTAGTAGATAAGATATAGGAGAACCAGGAATTTTTCATTTTCGCCACCGTTAGATGGCGCTGTTTGGTTGAGGTCTTTAGGAGAACCAGGTTTATAGGAGAACCAGGAATTTTTCAATTTTTGCCCCGTTAGATGGCGCAAAGTTGAATAACTTTTTACTATAACATTGAATAACTTTTTACTTTGCTATGTGTAGCGAAGACAGATTAAATTATTTCTAATCAACTGAAAAATACTTTCTAAAATCTCCGTGCGCCTGATACATAAAATGCATACATATAAAAATTTACCACACAATTGCAAGATTGCAACAAATCGACAGTTTGTAAACAATAAAACAAATAGAAACATATAAAAATTTACCACACAATTACCAAAACACTTGAATCAAAACTAAACATGATTGAAACAAATCGACAGTTTGTAAACAATAAAACCAATAGAAACATAAATGTGGTCACTTATCAGTACACATGTTTGAAAATTTTTATGTATATAACAAAAATCTAGATAAACATTAGTGTTTTAACATGATCATAAAATCCTTATAAAAAGGCATAGTTTTGGAAAATGATAAGCCTGGTTAATAAATCATAAATAGATTTGATTAAAATTAAAATAAATAACAACACTTTTTAAAAATACGTTACTTATTGGAAATTGGGTACCTTTTTCCTATGTTATGTGTAGTGAAGACAGATTAAATTATTGTTTATCATAACTACGGATAGATTAACCAAAATAATATTAAGGAAAAATAGTTTCATTTCGTTCAGTAGTCAGCTACACGGGAAACTATTAATTACAATTTTTGATCAAAATAAAAAAATAAATTAAAAATGGAAAACATGAATTTTTTTAAGTGCTCGCTCTGCACCATTTTCTATGAGGATGAATCAGAATTCCTCAAACACATGGAAAATAGTTTGGAGTGTATGGAAAACACTCCCAGCGTAGAATGTGTTTACTGCATTAAATACATACCGGGTGTATCCAACTACGTAATACACACAACAAACTGTCTCATTGAAAATGAGATAGAGCGAATCTCTACTCATAATGTTTCTTCATTTGAATATTCATATGATGTGCTCTTCCTTAGCGGAGAATTGATGGATGAAATACCCAACAACCAAATGGGTTTCTGGAATACAGAGGAGTGGATTCCTGAGACACCTGAGACACCACCACCACCTCAAATCACATATAATTTTACAGAGGATTGGATTCCTGAGACACCAACACCACCTCAAATCACATTTTAATTTTTAAATATAAGATTATAAATTTAAGTATATATATCCATCTCTTTTTAATAAATATTTATATAAAAAAATATTTTGTTGTTGTTGAATTTATTAAATTTTGGAGTATAAATTACAGAACTTCTTACGATTGATTTACTAGAATCATTAGTAAGTTTGATTGAAGCAGTTCAACACCTAAAAATAAATGGATTTTTTAAACGCATTAAACAACTCGAGAAACAATTCTGGAGAAGGCTTTACAAGAGTGGCTAATTTAAAAATCGGATATCCATATACAATAACTGGATGCAAATTAAAGGATACGCAAATTGGTTCTAAAATGACTTTAAATTTGTTAGATGAAGATGGTAATTTCCTATGGATATTTTTACCTAAACGCCTCAGCGAGCTGTTTCCTATGAAGAACCCATTCAAAAAACTGACTGACAATAAAATTGAACAAATAATATATCGTGGTGGAGATGAATCCAAATATAATAGAGCTATTCTTGAGTTTGTGAGCCAAAAAGAAAATAAAGAAAACAAATAAAAGTCAAAATTTAAAATCCATTTTGTTTTATTTAAAATACTCCCAGCGTAGAATGTGTTTAGTTCTTAAGGTTTTATTTTCAATAAAGAAATTAGTATTGTACATTCACTCAACTATTCGAGTTGTTTCTCCATAGATACAAACATTTAGTACCATCAACATCAAGTTTTAAATGAAAGAAAAATTTCAAATACATAAAAATAGTTTGAAGAATGGAAAATTTTCCAATAGTTTTTGTTGATTTGCAAGGATTTAGGGGAAATTCAAATAATTTCATACCAAAGGAAATTGCTATGGTCTTCAATACTAAAGAGTATTATAATTTCATCAGAAAGCCACCCTTTGAATTTAAATATTTATTACCAGAAAAGCAGAAACAAGCAAAATGGTTGACTAAAAATCACCATCATCTACAGTGGGAAGACGGAAATGTATCACTTGAGAGTGTATGTAAATTCATTAACGCAAATATCAATTTTCGCGTTTATGTCAAGGGTTTGGAAAAGAAAAAGTGGCTTGAGGAGATGTTGCAGAAAAATGTATTCAATATTGAAAATATATGTTACCGCAATTTAAAGCGTCTCGAAAGAGAATATCCAGATTGCATCCGTTGCAGTTTTCACAACCATGGAACTTGTGCTCTGAAGAATGCTCTTTTACTTCAGAATTTTTTAGCTCCGCCCATAAATGCAAGCTCTTTTGTAAATATAGTACCCTGATTTCCATAACAATATTGAAAATAAACTAATGCTACACCTTATCTGTTAATTTTGTTAAAATTGTTAATTCTTATATACCAGTTTATATTTTTTGGGCAACTTAGTTTAGTTTATCTCCTCAGTTGAAATGGATCATACTTATTGTGAAATAGAAAAACCAAAACTATCTAAAAGGAAACAAGATTATACACTTATCTATCATTTGGAGTACTTACTCAATTTAAAATTAAAATTAAGGTGAGGATTTTCGACAAAAAATAATTTTCAACCTCTCCTCTGGATTCATAGCAATAAAACAAATGCTGTTGGCTTTACTAGAGATGAATGGATTCATCTGATGGCATATAAGGAATATATTCAGATGAGACTTGATCAGTACGAATTTATCGATCTATATGAAGAATTGGATCATCCAACATTAAGCAGAATTTGTTGTGAATTTAAATTCAAAAGAGGCGGACATTGTGTATTAGTTATATCACAAAATGGTCATAAGATCAAAATTGATGGTGAATCTTGGAGAAATATTATTCGAGTTGGAATTTTTTTGACGTCATTTCTGTGTTGGAATACAATATTACAGAAACAAATATCTCATTTTTATCGTACCTATTTCATACCCAGATATGCAGAACTCAATAAAATCAGTGTTCAATTATCGGATCTTGAACAATCATACGATAAAGATGTGCAAGTGGACTTGATGCGGCTATGTTTTGAAATTAGTAAAAAAATGCCTGACAAAATAAAATCGGATATTAAAATACATAAGTTATTATTAAGAACTAAAAATAAGTAATAAATAAAGATGAGTAAACAGCAAGTTGTTAATGAAATTCATAATAAGTCAGTAAGAAAAAATTTTGTTAGACGTAGATTCATACAAAAGGGCTATAATGATACATGGCAAATAGATCTAGTAGAAATGATTCCATTTGCTAAAATGAATAATGGGTATAAGTATCTTTTAACTGGGATAGATACTTTTTCAAAATATGCTTTTGCATATCCAGTTAAATCAAAAAAATCTTTAGAAATTGTTACTGCCATGGTTTAAATGTTTAAACGATTAAAAACAAAACCAAAAAATATACAATCTGATTAAGGGAAAGAATTTTTCAATAAAGATTTTAAATTATTAATGCAAACAAATCATATTAACCATTATCATACATATACCCATTTAAAAGCATCAATATGTGAACGTTTTAATAGAACTTTAAAAACATTAATGTGGAAAATGTTTAGTATGAGAGGAAACTACAAGTGGGTTGATGATATTGACAGTTTGGTTTCACAATACAATAACACCTATCACCGTACAATTAAAAGGAAACCATCCGAAGTTAATAAATCTAATCAAATTCATTTGTTACACACAGTTTATAATTTTCCAAAATCATTCCCGTGTCATAAGTTTAAAAAAGGTGATCATGTCAGAATCAGCAAATATAAGGGAATTTTTTTTAAGGGCTATGAACCAAATTGGTCAACAGAAGTTTTTACTTTAGATAAAGTAAATATTACCAATCCTGTGACATATTTAATTAAAGATTATAGAAATGATATAATACTAGGGTCATTTTATGAATATGAACTACAAAAGGTTAAAAACAAAGATGATTTTCTGATTGAAAAAGTTTTAAAAAGAAGGGGAAAGAAACTCTTTGTCAAATGGTTAGGTTATAACAAGGATTTTGATCGACGGCTGAGGTAGTTCAGTCGTCTCCAGGGTCAGCCTAAGGACCCTCAAACCTTATGCAATAAAACACTATAAACCTTTTAGTTACAAAGTAGTTTATTTAAGTGCTAATTGTGTATATATGATTATATGTATCTATATACGTATGAAGAAGCGACTGACAACAGTTCTGCTTTCGTATTATCGGGAGGTCGGCTATGCTAGCCGGTAGCTGGTGACTCGAGTATACTGGTCGACAGATGGCGGCGCAGTGGTTGACTCGGTTGACAGGTGGCGCGATTATTGGCTGGCAGGTGATGGCGTAGTGGTTGACTCGGGTTCGTCGAGCGACAGGCGTTACGACTACTGGCTGACGGATGGCAGCGTAGTGGTATGCTGGAGTGCGTCGGTCGACGGGCGGTGCGACTACTGGCCAACAGGTGGCGTGATCGGTCGTATGATGGCTTGGATGCGCCGATTGCTGATTTCGGCGCTGCGTTGCTACTGGCTGACAGATGGCGGCATCGTGGGTGGCGTTGATGTGCCGGCTGATGGTAGCAGGAGTGCGGTGATACTGGTCGACAGATGGCGGCACAGTAGGTGGCCTGGCACGACTACGCTAGCAGGCAGATGGCGGCACAGCGGATGGCTTAGATGCGCCGATTGATGATTTCGGCGTTGCGTTGCTACTGGCAGACAGATGGCGGCACAGTAGGTGCTTTGGTGCGCCAGCTGATGGTGTTGGTAATGCGGCGACACTGGCAGGCAGATGGCGGCACCGTGGGTGGCGTGGATGTGCCGGCTGATGATATCAGAAGTGCGGTGATACTGGTCGACAGATGGCGGCACAGTAGCTGGCCTGGCACGACTATGCTAGCAGGCAGATGGCGGCACAGTAGATGGCTTAGATGCGCCGCTTGATGATTTCGGTGTTGTGCTGACACTGGCAGGCAGGTGGCGGCACAGTCGGTGGCGTGGCTCGGGCATACAGGTAGTCGATGGCGCGACCGGTCGGGAGAGCGTCAGCAGCCGGCAGAAGGCGGTAGTGCGACTAGAGTTGCTGTCGTGAGCTGTGCTGTGTCTTGGCCACCTGTAATGATAAGAGCGGGGTTAGTCGGGAGCAGTCAGCACAGGCCGCTGGATTTGAGAGCAGTCAGCCGTTAAGCCGCTGGATTATCGGGAGCAGTCAGCCGTTAAGCCGCTGGATTATCGGGAGCAGTCAGCCGTTAAGCCGCTGGATTATCGGGAGCAGTCAGCCGTGAAGCCGCTGGATTATCGGGAGCAGTCAGCCGTGAAGCCGCTGGATTATCGGGAGCAGTCAGCCGTTAAGCCGCTGGATTATCGGGAGCAGTCAGCCGTTAAGCCGCTGGATTATCGGGAGCAGTCAGCCGTTAAGCCGCTGGATTATCGGGAGCAGTCAGCCGTTAAGCCGCTGGATTATCGGGAGCAGTCAGCCGTTAAGCCGCTGGATTAATATGGATGACAACCGGTACCGATCGTCTTTAAAAGGTTGGAAATATCTTTAGTAAGATACACCGCTCAGCTTTAGCGCCGAAAACTCAATTGCCATCCTCAGACCAACTTTTCCTTCTTATGTAAATAAGTTTATAAACTGAGTGAGAATTAAAAAATACCATTTGCTTTAGCTACTTGAAAACTATTTTTAGCAGGCTTATTTTGTTCATGTTTAGTCGAATGTGTATTTATTTATATGAAGGCTGGTTTGTTGTTAATGTTTGGTTGAACATATATGTTTTACGTGTATGTTGTTGTGTAGTTTTGTATGACGGCTTGGTTTTATTGATGTTTAGTTGGATCTGTATTTATTAGTGCTATGACGTAGGTATTTTAGTATTGAGAAAATGATGTGTGGTTGTACGTATATGTTGTGTAGTTTTTTACATAGGGCTGGGTTTGTTCATGTTTGGTTGAATGTATAAGTTTATTGTTATGACGTAGATGTTGTTCTCGTTTGATTTGGTGTTGCGCTACGGTGGGTATTTATGGCTGTTGGTTGGTGGCTTTTATGTGCAACGCAATTTGCGTTGTTACATCCCCCCCCTACTTCGGGGAGCGATGCTCCGTCAGTGATGATGTTGCTCGTATTTGGTTTTTGCGGTGGATTTACTTTACGGTGTGGTGACGGTGATCGTGCTGGTGTCGGATCTGGAGTTGATGATTGTGGTGAACTGGTGGTGGGGATCAGGGCGATCGTGTAGTCTGTATGGCTTAACTTCGGATAGGTGGTGGTGGTGCTGGGGTGGGTGGTGGGTTTGGTGGTGGCGACTCGTATGTTGTTGCCGGCGTCAGAGTTTGTTTTGCCGCCTTTGCGTGGGTGAAGTCAACTTCCTGAGACGGAGTTACTCGCGGATGGGAAGTCGGCTGCGCAGGTATTAGTCTAATGGCATGGGCGACAGCAGGAGTGCGGGATTCAGATATCGGGCGCCTTTTTACCATTGGTTGTTCATGACGTGGTCGCCGTTGTTGCGTTTTTCCCCATTCCATACTCGTGGTACTGTAGTTGGTGCGTACCCTATGGCAATGACAGTCTCGGGATAGTGTACCGTCACGACCACAATATGAACAAAAAATTCTGCCAGGGTTACGGCAGTCCCATCGTGTATGGCCTGTTGCTTTGCATCGCCAGCATTGATCTGAGCGGTTGTACTGACCACCGGTGACCATGTGTGCAGTCTGTGGTCGCTCTTCTGTCCGCAGAGACTCGTACTCGTCGGTCATTGCCATTAGTTCGTCGAGGGTGGTAAAATCGTTGCGCCGCACGTAGTGTCGGTATTCGGTACGAAGCCCATCATAGATCCTGTCGAGGTGGTTTATAGATCGCAGTTGCGGATGTTGGCGAGCGAGTGTCAGCAAGCTCAAGATAAAATCTTTTGCCCTCTCGCGGTTGGTCTGCTTTCGCTTATAGAAAGCTTGCTCGAGGTGCGCTAGGTGCCGCCTCGGCAAAAAGAATTTTTCTGCCTCACTTTTGAATTCGGCCCATGTCGTTATGTGGCACCGTTTAATCCGGTACCATTTGAGGGCGTTGCCATTAAGGGCCCACAAAAGACATGGCAGCAGTCTATCCAGTGCGATCTGGTAGCACTCCGCTAGTTCCTCGAACCTTTCGAGGAAATCCACCAATTCGGTATCATTGCCACCATACCTGAGGTCCCAGCGTTGAATGATAGCCATGATTTCGCTGGGTGAAATTTCGGAACTTCTTGTGATTTTCACCTCGGGTGGAGCGTTAGTGTCTCTTGGCGGAACTGGAGTGGTATCTGTCTTTTCGTGTGTGTCAGTTATTCGCCTACCTGTGGCTAAGAACTCCGGGGTGTTGTCAGTGTGTCTTCCACCCAACTCGATCTCGTTGGCGGTCTTTTCGGATTTTCCGCATTCCGTTTTCGATTTGGGTCCCTGCTCGGGCGCCATTTATAACAAGGATTTTGATCGACGGCTGAGGTAGTTCAGTCGTCTCCAGGGTCAGCCTAAGGACCCTCAAACCTTATGCAATAAAACACTATAAACCTTTTAGTTACAAAGTAGTTTATTTAAGTGCTAATTGTGTATATATGATTATATGTATCTATATACGTATGAAGAAGCGACTGACAACAGTTCTGCTTTCGTATTATCGGGAGGTCGGCTATGCTAGCCGGTAGCTGGTGACTCGAGTATACTGGTCGACAGATGGCGGCGCAGTGGTTGACTCGGTTGACAGGTGGCGCGATTACTGGCTGGCAGGTGATGGCGTAGTGGTTGACTCGGGTTCGTCGAGCGACAGGCGTTACGACTACTGGCTGACGGATGGCAGCGTAGTGGTATGCTGGAGTGCGTCGGTCGACGGGCGGTGGGACTACTGGCCAACAGGTGGCGTGATCGGTCGTATGATGGCTTGGATGCGCCGATTGCTGATTTCGGCGCTGCGTTGCTACTGGCTGACAGATGGCGGCATCGTGGGTGGCGTTGATGTGCCGGCTGATGGTAGCAGGAGTGCGGTGATACTGGTCGACAGATGGCGGCACAGTAGGTGGCCTGGCACGACTACGCTAGCAGGCAGATGGCGGCACAGCGGATGGCTTAGATGCGCCGATTGATGATTTCGGCGTTGCGTTGCTACTGGCAGACAGATGGCGGCACAGTAGGTGCTTAGGTGCGCCAGCTGATGGTGTTGGTAATGCGGCGACACTGGCAGGCAGATGGCGGCACCGTGGGTGGCGTGGATGTGCCGGCTGATGATATCAGAAGTGCGGTGATACTGGTCGACAGATGGCGGCACAGTAGCTGCCCTGGCACGACTATGCTAGCAGGCAGATGGCGGCACAGTAGATGGCTTAGATGCGCCGCTTGATGATTTCGGTGTTGTGTTGACACTGGCAGGCAGGTGGCGGCACAGTCGGTGGCGTGGCTCGGGCATACAGGTAGTCGATGGCGCGACCGGTCGGGAGAGCGTCAGCAGCCGGCAGAAGGCGGTAGTGCGACTAGAGTTGCTGTCGTGAGCTGTGCTGTGTCTTGGCCACCTGTAATGATAAGAGCGGGGTTAGTCGGGAGCAGTCAGCACAGGCCGCTGGATTTGAGAGCAGTCAGCCGTTAAGCCGCTGGATTATCGGGAGCAGTCAGCCGTTAAGCCGCTGGATTATCGGGAGCAGTCAGCCGTTAAGCCGCTGGATTATCGGGAGCAGTCAGCCGTGAAGCCGCTGGATTATCGGGAGCAGTCAGCCGTGAAGCCGCTGGATTATCGGGAGCAGTCAGCCGTTAAGCCGCTGGATTATCGGGAGCAGTCAGCCGTTAAGCCGCTGGATTATCGGGAGCAGTCAGCCGTTAAGCCGCTGGATTATCGGGAGCAGTCAGCCGTTAAGCCGCTGGATTATCGGGAGCAGTCAGCCGTTAAGCCGCTGGATTAATATGGATGACAACCGGTACCGATCGTCTTTAAAAGGTTGGAAATATCTTTAGTAAGATACACCGCTCAGCTTTAGCGCCGAAAACTCAATTGCCATCCTCAGACCAACTTTTCCTTCTTATGTAAATAAGTTTATAAACTGAGTGAGAATTAAAAAATACCATTTGCTTTAGCTACTTGAAAACTATTTTTAGCAGGCTTATTTTGTTCATGTTTAGTCGAATGTGTATTTATTTATATGAAGGCTGGTTTGTTGTTAATGTTTGGTTGAACATATATGTTTTACGTGTATGTTGATGTGTAGTTTTGTATGACGGCTTGGTTTTATTGATGTTTAGTTGGATCTGTATTTATTAGTGCTATGACGTAGGTATTTTAGTATTGAGAAAATGATGTGTGGTTGTACGTATATGTTGTGTAGTTTTTTACATAGGGCTGGGTTTGTTCATGTTTGGTTGAATGTATAAGTTTATTGTTATGACGTAGATGTTGTTCTCGTTTGATTTGGTGTTGCGCTACGGTGGGTATTTATGGCTGTTGGTTGGTGGCTTTTATGTGCAACGCAATTTGCGTTGTTACATCCCCCCCCCTACTTCGGGGAGCGATGCTCCGTCAGTGATGATGTTGCTCGTATTTGGTTTTTGCGGTGGATTTACTTTACGGTGTGGTGACGGTGATCGTGCTGGTGTCGGATCTGGAGTTGATGATTGTGGTGAACTGGTGGTGGGGATCAGGGCGATCGTGTAGTCTGTATGGCTTAACTTCGGAATAGGTGGTGGTGGTGCTGGGGTGGGTGGTGGGTTTGGTGGTGGCGACT
Source organism: Cordilura impudica (assembly GCA_963682025.1). Classification (NCBI taxonomy): domain Eukaryota; kingdom Metazoa; phylum Arthropoda; class Insecta; order Diptera; family Scathophagidae; genus Cordilura; species Cordilura impudica. Next base: position 220,667,130 of record OY821517.1, on the reverse strand, counting down.
CGTATGTTGTTGCCGGCGTCAGAGTTTGTTTTGCCGCCTTTGCGTGGGTGAAGTCAACTTCCTGAGACGGAGTTACTCGCGGATGGGAAGTCGGCTGCGCAGGTATTAGTCTAATGGCATGGGCGACAGCAGGAGTGCGGGATTCAGATATCGGGCGCCTTTTTACCATTGGTTGTTCATGACGTGGTCGCCGTTGTTGCGTTTTTCCCCATTCCATACTCGTGGTACTGTAGTTGGTGCGTACCCTATGGCAATGACAGTCTCGGGATAGTGTACGAAGTCCCATCGTGTATGGCCTGTTGCTTTGCATCGCCAGCATTGATCTGAGCGGTTGTACTGACCACCGGTGACCATGTGTGCAGTCTGTGGTCGCTCTTCTGTCCGCAGAGACTCGTACTCGTCGGTCATTGCCATTAGTTCGTCGAGGGTGGTAAAATCGTTGCGCCGCACGTAGTGTCGGTATTCGGTACGAAGCCCATCATAGATCCTGTCGAGGTGGTTTATAGATCGCAGTTGCGGATGTTGGCGAGCGAGTGTCAGCAAGCTCAAGATAAAATCTTTTGCCCTCTCGCGGTTGGTCTGCTTTCGCTTATAGAAAGCTTGCTCGAGGTGCGCTAGGTGCCGCCTCGGCAAAAAGAATTTTTCTGCCTCACTTTTGAATTCGGCCCATGTCGTTATGTGGCACCGTTTAATCCGGTACCATTTGAGGGCGTTGCCATTAAGGGCCCACAAAAGACATGGCAGCAGTCTATCCAGTGCGATCTGGTAGCACTCCGCTAGTTCCTCGAACCTTTCGAGGAAATCCACCAATTCGGTATCATTGCCACCATACCTGAGGCGTCAGAGTTTGTTTTGCCGCCTTTGCGTGGGTGAAGTCAACTTCCTGAGACGGAGTTACTCGCGGATGGGAAGTCGGCTGCGCAGGTATTAGTCTAATGGCATGGGCGACAGCAGGAGTGCGGGATTCAGATATCGGGCGCCTTTTTACCATTGGTTGTTCATGACGTGGTCGCCGTTGTTGCGTTTTTCCCCATTCCATACTCGTGGTACTGTAGTTGGTGCGTACCCTATGGCAATGACAGTCTCGGGATAGTGTACCGTCACGACCACAATATGAACAAAAAATTCTGCCAGGGTTACGGCAGTCCCATCGTGTATGGCCTGTTGCGAAGCCCATCATAGATCCTGTCGAGGTGGTTTATAGATCGCAGTTGCGGATGTTGGCGAGCGAGTGTCAGCAAGCTCAAGATAAAATCTTTTGCCCTCTCGCGGTTGGTCTGCTTTCGCTTATAGAAAGCTTGCTCGAGGTGCGCTAGGTGCCGCCTCGGCAAAAAGAATTTTTCTGCCTCACTTTTGAATTCGGCCCATGTCGTTATGTGGCACCGTTTAATCCGGTACCATTTGAGGGCGTTGCCATTAAGGGCCCACAAAAGACATGGCAGCAGTCTATCCAGTGCGATCTGGTAGCACTCCGCTAGTTCCTCGAACCTTTCGAGGAAATCCACCAATTCGGTATCATTGCCACCATACCTGAGGTCCCAGCGTTGAATGATAGCCATGATTTCGCTGGGTGAAATTTCGGAACTTCTTGTGATTTTCACCTCGGGTGGAGCGTTAGTGTCTCGTGGCGGAACTGGAGTGGTATCTGTCTTTTCGTGTGTGTCAGTTATTCGCCTACCTGTGGCTAAGAACTCCGGGGTGTTGTCAGTGTGTCTTCCACCCAATTCGATCTCGTTGGCGGTCTTTTCGGCTTTTCCGCATTCCGTTTTCGATTTGGGTCCCTGCTCGGGCGCCATTTATAACAAGGATTTTGATCGACGGCTGAGGTAGTTCAGTCGTCTCCAGGGTCAGCCTAAGGACCCTCAAACCTTATGCAATAAAACACTATAAACCTTTTAGTTACAAAGTAGTTTATTTAAGTGCTAATTGTGTATATATGTCGAGCGACAGGCGTTACGACTACTGGCTGACGGATGGCAGCGTAGTGGTATGCTGGAGTGCGTCGGTCGACGGGCGGTGCGACTACTGGCCAACAGGTGGCGTGATCGGTCGTATGATGGCTTGGATGCGCCGATTGCTGATTTCGGCGCTGCGTTGCTACTGGCTGACAGATGGCGGCATCGTGGGTGGCGTTGATGTGCCGGCTGATGGTAGCAGGAGTGCGGTGATACTGGTCGACAGATGGCGGCACAGTAGGTGGCCTGGCACGACTACGCTAGCAGGCAGATGGCGGCACAGCGGATGGCTTAGATGCGCCGATTGATGATTTCGGCGTTGCGTTGCTACTGGCAGACAGATGGCGGCACAGTAGGTGCTTTGGTGCGCCAGCTGATGGTGTTGGTAATGCGGCGACACTGGCAGGCAGATGGCGGCACCGTGGGTGGCGTGGATGTGCCGGCTGATGATATCAGAAGTGCGGTGATACTGGTCGACAGATGGCGGCACAGTAGCTGCCCTGGCACGACTATGCTAGCAGGCAGATGGCGGCACAGTAGATGGCTTAGATGCGCCGCTTGATGATTTCGGTGTTGTGTTGACACTGGCAGGCAGGTGGCGGCACAGTCGGTGGCGTGGCTCGGGCATACAGGTAGTCGATGGCGCGACCGGTCGGGAGAGCGTCAGCAGCCGGCAGAAGGCGGTAGTGCGACTAGAGTTGCTGTCGTGAGCTGTGCTGTGTCTTGGCCACCTGTAATGATAAGAGCGGGGTTAGTCGGGAGCAGTCAGCACAGGCCGCTGGATTTGAGAGCAGTCAGCCGTTAAGCCGCTGGATTATCGGGAGCAGTCAGCCGTTAAGCCGCTGGATTATCGGGAGCAGTCAGCCGTTAAGCCGCTGGATTATCGGGAGCAGTCAGCCGTGAAGCCGCTGGATTATCGGGAGCAGTCAGCCGTGAAGCCGCTGGATTATCGGGAGCAGTCAGCCATTAAGCCGCTGGATTATCGGGAGCAGTCAGCCGTTAAGCCGCTGGATTAATATGGATGACAACCGGTACCGATCGTCTTTAAAAGGTTGGAAATATCTTTAGTAAGATACACCGCTCAGCTTTAGCGCCGAAAACTCAATTGCCATCCTCAGACCAACATTTCCTTCTTATGTAAATAAGTTTATAAACTGAGTGAGAATTAAAAAATACCATTTGCTTTAGCTACTTGAAAACTATTTTTAGCAGGCTTATTTTGTTCATGTTTAGTCGAATGTGTATTTATTTATATGAAGGCTGGTTTGTTGTTAATGTTTGGTTGAACATATATGTTTTACGTGTATGTTGATGTGTAGTTTTGTATGACGGCTTGGTTTTATTGATGTTTAGTTGGATCTGTATTTATTAGTGCTATGACGTAGGTATTTTAGTATTGAGAAAATGATGTGTGGTTGTACGTATATGTTGTGTAGTTTTTTACATAGGGCTGGGTTTGTTCATGTTTGGTTGAATGTATAAGTTTATTGTTATGACGTAGATGTTGTTCTCGTTTGATTTGGTGTTGCGCTACGGTGGGTATTTATGGCTGTTGGTTGGTGGCTTTTATGTGCAACGCAATTTGCAAATAACATATAGTATTGAGAAGTATAAAAGGAGAATATGTTGTTAAATTAATTTTAATTGAATAAAATCATTTAAGAAGGTACCATACAACTGTATTAGCTAAATGGATCGCATTTTCAAAAATTCTGAAGTCAAGTATGAAAAACTGAAATATTGTAACTACTGTGGTAGCAACGATCACAATGAAGATAGATGTAAGAAAAAAGTGGAAGACAATAAAGTTAATAAATGGCAATGTTCAAAAAAGAATAAATAAATTATATATGAAATAAAACAAATTGTTTCAATGTTTTTTGTTTTTATTTTTATTTAAATAAAAAGTACAATATTTTGTTGGAAATAAAATTAAACTTACACAACTACATCACTTATTTTATAATGTCCCCAAGCTAATGTATCCACATTATTAGGTAAAACATATCTCTTATCATCCTTATAGTTTAAACTTATTTTATTTACAATTTCCGTATATAATTTATGGGATCTACTGCGAATAACCCTTTGTTCACCATAAAATGTTTTTCTCTCTATTATAGATTCTTGATAATTACGGAGTTCTAATTTTTTAACAACTGATTTTTTTACTCCTTTTACTTTTTTAATAGTTTTGGTGTAATTTTCATGATCTCCTACCGTGTAAGCGTATGCTTTTGCTTTCAGACCTGCAAATTCTCTCATAATTTTACCTGAATTTTCGTCTTTCATTAAGCCCAGAACTTTTTTGTTCAAAGACCTAATCCCATAGACATTTTCGGGTTTATATTCTGAAGAGTCAAATTTATCACTATTGTTTTTAACAATTTCGTAAATGTCTTTTTTGGAGGATATAATGAATGAATCAGTGTCCATGTAGATACATTTCAGATTTTTATCTTCTTTAACCAAAAAATTGTAATAAAAATCATACATTAAATATTTTGAGAGTTCCAATACTGTTACACCTATGTATATTGGCTTGTCATGATGTACCTCTAATATGTTCAATTCTATACCATACAGACCATTATCAAATACGTCTATACCAGAAAAGTTGGGTTTAGCTATAAGAGCTCTGCACCCTTCGGAATTTCTGCGATTGTCATAATTAGTAACTAATCTCACATCACGACGCTTTTCTACATTTTCCATCGTTTTACCGTATACAGCATTATTCATTAATTTAAAAAAATTCTTTTCAAATTCATTTTTTGATGTTTTACGGTGATTTGTGTTTAAGCTTATATAGGGTTCTAACCAAAAACTTTGTTTGAATTTTAAAATTTTATTAATCTTTACAAGTATTAATCCCTGTTCTAAACACAATTGTAGGTTCTTTATATGAATTTTATAATCTTTTTTATCAGTGAGATCAGCTAATAATTTGGGGAGTTTTCCTCCAGGTGGTATTTTATTTTGCGCACAAAATGGAAGATAGTTATGAGAATTATGAATTAAGTTGGGATATTCAAGATCAACTTCTAGAATATATCCGTAAGTAGATTCATCACTATATTCGCTTACTTTGAAATTTTCAACTTCGTCATGAGATAAAAACGAAAAATCTGAAATGGGGAGTTTTTGTGACATGGCCCAACCATACAAGTTATTAGCATCTATATATGCTAAGTAATTTTCGTCTTTAGCAGAATCATATTCATTCATGTACTTATTGTTAGCCTTCGAAAGTCTATAAGTGCACTGCGTAATTCCTCCTCGAATGGAAGTTTTGAGGAATGAATGTATTTCAGAATCACTTATTAATTCCATTTTAACATTTGTATATTTGAGCATAGCATCCCATGACAAAGAAGGAGCGGTAACATAGTTACATGGATCTAAACCGTAAATTTTCTTACAAACTGATCTAAAATTCTCAAAAATATCCGACAAAATGAAAACATCGCTGTTAAGATACAACAACATGTAGTCTTTAAGAGTACGACATTGAAATATATTCCAAACCTTTTTAGCAAAAGTATAGTCTTCCTCAGAACACTCCCTGTCATCTAAATGATTATAAAAATGCTCTCTGTTGGGTAAAGACTGCTCATTCAGTTTTTCAAAACTATCAACATAGTCATACGGGAAAACGCCTTTTCTATTCATAACTTCGAAATGTTCTTGTTTAGGGTATTTCTTTTTGAGTATCTTAAAATCTTCTTTGTTTAAGTAGCTTGCCAACTTTTCTATACTGGAATTTAAAAACCTGTTCGAATCTATAAAATTTAATGTGTATTTTAGTTTATTCCCGTCTAAAAATTTTTTGGTCATTGAAATATATAGCTCCTTATTGCATGGTATAACTGAAAGATTACTACCTAATTCTGTAATAAAAAGATGGATATCATACCTACTTAAATTATGAAAGAAAATTGGTACAAAAGGTACGATAAACTTGAACTTATTTTTACAATAACTATGTATATATCCCATAAGAATCCCACTAAAGTAATTATAAAACTTATCTTTCTCACCGCTTATCTTATCACTGCATGCACAACAATTTAATTCTGCTTCTGGTGTTAATGGAACATCTATATGTGGTGCGTCTGTTTTCCAATACATGTCATATACTGCATTCATTCTATTGTAAAGATGATCCAAAAATTCTCGTACACATGTTTTTCCTGCAAAAGAGTGTACAACTTAATACGGAATAAATATTTAAGACTGAATAAAAACATACCTTCAAATGAATAATATTCATCTAATTCGCCATTATACGTATGTTTTATATAGTATGCTACTGCACACGCTTTGTGGTTTTGAATTACTGTAGTTCCTTTCCCTCTTGTTTTGTTGTATACAGGTAAAAGTACAGATTCCATATCAGCATACACCACAACTGGCGGAGAAATCTTTCTTTCGAAGTGTGTGAATGAAAGCATTGAACCTTGCTTTAGGTATGTTGTTGTTACTTTTGAAAATTCCGTTTTGTGGCGCACGGAGTTATTGAAATAAAAATTTTGACATAAGTCACAAAATTGTCCGGGAGTATTAGAATTTACAAATTGCGTTTTCACCAATCTCTGCATATCTTTTATTAGAGAGTAATGATAGTTACCATTATTTACTAAAGTCAGCAAATTAATATGGTACTCTTTAACAGTTTTGGATTGTCTTGCAGGACCCACAACTTTAAACTTATTATTTGCTTTCTTTAATTCATAAATGTTGATGCTGAAGTTTGGGTTATTTTGTTCCAATATTTTAAGTGCCAGCAATAAAACTGGAAATGACATATTCGAAAAGTCTAGAGTTATTCCCCGAAATTTAATTTTATTGGAACTTATATCATTAATTTTATAATATTTAGTATCACATAATTTTTTTTATCGGAAGCACTCCAATTGTCCTCCTTTAATGCTATTGCGGCTAAAACGCACCATTTAAAGCAGAAAGAATCACTATATCTTACGTTTATGACAGCTTTTTTTGCTGCTATTGCTTTTGGCACCGGTATGTAATTCCCAATCGGAATACTCTCCAATTTGCATACAGTCATCTCGATATATTTGAAATGGTCGATTGCCCATCCGCTATCTCTCTCCTGGAACTCACTCGCTTGTCTTTCCAACTCATTATTAAAATCTCCAATTACTTCATCAATTTCATCAATATTTCTTATACTATTGAATGAAGTTGCAAAATGTTTTAATGATGATATTGGTTCCCCTTCGGTTGAATTTTTCACGTACAGTCCAAATAGCACCATATTCAATTTTATGAAGTCAAATTCTATTAACCTTTCAATTATAAGTTCCTTTACGAATATTTTTGTATCAAGCAAAAATTTTTTAATTTCAATTTCGTTTTTCAAATTACTATAAATCCGATATTGTTTTACAACCATTGGATTTTTTAAAATAATTTCGAAAATGTTTTCCTTCAAAAATCTTTCGGAATTATCCTTATGCACATTTGTCCTCAAATGAATTTTATACTTATTTTCAAGGATATTTTTTTTGCATACTTGACAAAATATTTCGGTACACTAACTTTTATTTTTTTTGGCATTGGATAGATGTTAAAAATACCACGTCGTTTAGTTTTACCGACGCATTTTTGTAGAAGGTGTAGCTCCAAATTTGCTACTCCTTCAACAACAATTCCGCAATCGGAGCACTCGATTTTAATTAAATTTTCCATTTTTAATTTTTATTTTTTGGGTGAATATAGTAGATCCAGTAAGCTTGATGTTGACGGTACTAAATGTTTGTATCTATGGAGAACAACTCGAATAGTTGAGTGAATGTACAATACTAATTCCTTTATTGAAAATAAAACCTTAATAACTATATATAAAAATCTTAAGCCTTATCTAGAACTAATAACTACACTTGCGTCTACACACAAGCAACCCCTTTTAGTGATATTATGAATTCCCCCCAATGTGTTATATTATCTTAGAAAAACAGTAGTAAAAACATCCTAAGATAATACATATGTATGTAATTCCAATCAATTAGGGATTTCTTATAATTAAAAATACATAATTACAAATATTCTTAGAAATATCACTGTGTGTGTGTGTAACGCAGGCTAAATTATATGAACTATGTTCATATTTGAATAGTCCACGATAGAACCCTCAACATATATAGTATATTTATATATATATATATATATATAAAAGGTGTATTTATAAGCTAGTAAAGAGAAGAAATAACATGGCACTGAGAGCAAAAATTGAAACCTTTTTACGTGATTTTAATAGAATCATATGTTTGGATGATATGAACTTTATACTCAATTTTATAAATCTTCTTGATATCTTTGAAAATAAAGTACTATTGGAAACTGTGCATGGAGAGCATTTTAATGATTGTCCTTGGTCTGAAGATACTTGTTTGGAAGGACCTGATACTTGCAAATGCATTGTATATAGCTTTAGAAAGCATTCTGTAATCAATCTAATAGAAAAATATACATATACGACATTTTAATTTAGATAAATGTATGTAAGACCAAATAAAAGTTTAAAACTATAAATATGTTTTTCATTTCGTATTCAACATTTAATACTACAAGATGTTTTATCAGTTCACGCATCCATTCACAATGCTGATTAGTGGACCTTCAGGATCTGGAAAAACCACCTTTTTAAAAAATCTTATAAGTTGCAAGCAATTTTTAATAAGTTCACCAATTACCAGAATTATTTGGTGCTACGGAGAAGAAAATGCCAAACCAAATTTTAATAATATAGAATATTATAATGGGATACCAAATGATTTGGACAATGATTTACATGAACCAGTTTTACTTATTTTAGATGATTTAATGATGGGCGCATTTAATAAGAATGTGTGTGAGCTTTTCACAAAAGGGTCTCATCACAGAAATTTCTCCGTTATTGTTGTAACTCAAAATATTTTTCATAAATCGTCTCATACAAGAGACATTTCGTTGAACTCAAAATATATTGTTGTATTTAAAAATCCAAGGGATACATTACAGTTTCAGCATTTAGCAAGACAAATTGAACCCGGAAATTCAGTAGAATTAATGAGAATATATAAAGAAGTTACTAACAAACCTCATGGTTACTTATTGGTTGACCTTACTCAAAGTATAAACGACCTATTAAGATACAGAACAAATATCTTCAATCCAAATTTTTGTTTCTGCTATTGTGATACAACTGAAAATGGTATTAAAAAAGAACTTAAAACGATTGAAGGAAAACAAGCATATGTTGTATGTTCTCAAGACGAATAACGGAAAACTACGGAAAACAATACTTGAAAATGTTGACGATGATTTTATAAAAACTATAATTGAAATAATATTCAATACCCTAAATGGAAATACTAAACTTAAACCTAAAGATCATACAATTTTAAATAGATATAAAAAAGAACTTCGAATCATTTCAAAATCAAATGGATCTGTAAAGTCAAAAAGGAAGGTACTAATTCAAAAAGGTGGATTTTTACTGTATTGTTATCGTCACTGTTGGGAGGCTTTATTGGGAAATTAATAGAAAATGTCTAATAAAGGAAAATTTAATAAAGTTATATTACTACATCCAAATACTTATTATGTAATGTTAGAAGATCAATTATCTTCTGAATTTATTACCAGAAAACTAATACCATACCTAAATGGTGAGTCAATATCAGACTTCAACAAATGGATTAAAATCAAACAAGAATTAAATATGTTTATAAAAAGAAAAATTTATCCCGTCAAACCATTAACGGATAATCATAAATCAGTTGTGAAAGAAAACGAAAATCTTGTTATTAATAATACTGATCCAATGATGAATAAAAATTTGGAAAAGAATTTTGAAGTAACTGAAAACTATGATAAGTTTGAAACCCCTGAAAAATTTTCTAACTCTACACCTAAATTAAAAATAAATCAAAACGAATTAAAATTTTTTAAAGATAACGATTTAGATGAAAAATACCTAAATATTTCAAAACGTAAATTAGAAGATAAAGATTATCTGTACTTAAAAAAGAAAAAAAAAGAAATTGTTATTTGATGAAACGACAACAGAAACTCCATATAAAGATACAAGGCCTAAATCAAAGGGGAAACCAAACATAAAACATCCATACGATACCAGATCTGTTCAAAAGGGGGAAAGTTGGATAAAATGGAAATCACTTTATTAAGAAAATTTTAATAAAAGATTAAACAAATAAAAAATGTGTTTTATTCATATTAGATTCTTTTAACCATGAACATACCAAACAATTTTTATGTAACATTATTAAGTAATAACTCTTTAATGGTTTATGAAGATAATGTTCTTTCCGCATTTACGAATTTGGTTAATTTACCTGCAATAACTTCAAAAGAGGATTGGGAAGTTGGAGTAACTGAATTATATTTAAATGATGGATCCGCCGAGGAACCAACAATTTTATTTATCTATAGTGATATTATAAAACCAAGATGTATTGGAAACAAAAATATAAGATGTCTTCGAGTATTACCATATAAGGGACATAGCGTTTGCTATGATTTTCATAATGTGGAATACTATCCTTTAGAAATATCAATAATTAACGATATTTCAATACTCATAACTAATTTAGATGGAACTCAATACAATTTCGAATCCTCAACAACACCGAATTTTATAACATTACACTTTAAAAAAATTAAAACACTATAAATGTAGAGAGTTTTGTAAAATGTTGTCAGATTGATAAATCATCGTGATGGATCAAGTATATAATGCATACTACTCAAGGCAGCAGGGCGGTGGAATAAGTCATATCGGAACATTATATGTGACTCCACGAGTTTTGCAGCATGGTCGCGGAATCGGTTAATTTTTTCATCACTATTTAGAACATTAAAACCTTTAATTTTTTCTGGAGTAAATACAATTAAAAATCAAGCAATTGATACCAGTAAAGCTATATTAAATGACTTCGGTCGCAAGCCTTTACGAAATATTTTGGATGAACAAGGAAAAATTGCGTTAAATAACTTATCAGAGAAAGCTGTCAAAAAAATATATTCCAAGTTCCAACGAGGTTCAGGCAAGAGACGTATAAAACGTCGAAATAAAAAAAGAAATCGTCAGTCTCTCAAACATTCTAAAGTGAAACGCATAAGGAAGAAAAAGAAGAAAAACACCAATATAAATATTAAAGACATATTTTCAAAATGAACATGTCAAAACATATAGAATGTATGAAAAGTGAATTGGATTTATTTGAACCATTTAAAGCAGAAAGAATCACTATTTCTTACGTTTATGACAGCTTTTTTTGCTGCTATTGCTTTTGGCACCGGTATGTAATTCCCAATCGGAATACTCTCCAATTTGCATACAGTCATCTCGATATATTTGAAATGGTCGATTGCCCATCCGCTATCTCTCTCCTGGAACTCACTCGCTTGTCTTTCCAACTCATTATTAAAATCTCCAATTACTTCATCAATTTCATCAATATTTCTTATACTATTGAATGAAGTTGCAAAATGTTTTAATGATGATATTGGTTCTCCTTCGGTTGAATTTTTCACGTACAGTCCAAATAGCACCATATTCAATTTTATGAAGTCAAATTCTATTAACCTTTCAATTATAAGTTCCTTTACGAATATTTTTGTATCAAGCAAAAATTTTTTAATTTCAATTTCGTTTTTCAAATTACTATAAATCCGATATTGTTTTACAACCATTGGATTTTTTAAAATAATTTCGAAAATGTTTTCCTTCAAAAATCTTTCGGAATTATCCTTATGCACATTTGTCCTCAAATGAATTTTATACTTATTTTCAAGGATATTTTTTTTGCATACTTGACAAAATATTTCGGTACACTAACTTTTACTTTTTTTGGCATTGGATAGATGTTAAAAATACCACGTCTTTTAGTTTTACCGACGCATTTTTGTAGAAGGTGTAGCTCCAAATTTGCTACTCCTTCAACAACAATTCCGCAATCGGAGCACTCGATTTTAATTAAATTTTCCATTTTTAATTTTTATTTTTTATTTTTTGGGTGAATATAGTAGATCCAGTAAGCTTGATGTTGACGGTACTAAATGTTTGTATCTATGGAGAACAACTCGAATAGTTGAGTGAATGTACAATACTAATTTCTTTATTGAAAATAAAACCTTAATAACTATATATAAAAATCTTAAGCCTTATCTAGAACTAATAACTACACTTGCGTCTACACACAAGCAACCCCTTTTAGTGATATTATGAATTCCCCCCAATGTGTTATATTATCTTAGAAAAACAGTAGTAAAAACATCCTAAGATAATACATATGTATGTAATTCCAATCAATTAGGGATTTCTTATAATTAAAAATACATAATTACAAATATTCTTAGAAATATCACTGTGTGTGTGTGTGTGTGTGTAACGCAGGCTAAATTATATGAACTATGTTCATATTTGAATAGTCCACGATAGAACCCTCAACATATATAGTATATTTATATATATATATATATATAAGGTGTTTTTAGTATAAGCTAGTAAAGAGAAGAAATAACATGGCACTGAGAGCAAAAATTGAAACCTTTTTACGTGATTTTAATAGAATCATATGTTTGGATGATATGAACTTTATACTCAATTTTATAAATCTTCTTGATATCTTTGAAAATAAAGTACTATTGGAAACTGTGCATGGAGAGCATTTTAATGATTGTCCTTGGTCTGAAGATACTTGTTTGGAAGGACCTGATACTTGCAAATGCATTGTATATAGCTTTAGAAAGCATTCTGTAATCAATCTAATAGAAAAATATACATATACGACATTTTAATTTAGATAAATGTATGTAAGACCAAATAAAAGTTTAAAACTATAAATATGTTTTTCATTTCGTATTCAACATTTAATACTACAAGATGTTTTATCAGTTCACGCATCCATTCACAATGCTGATTAGTGGACCTTCAGGATCTGGAAAAACCACCTTTTTAAAAAATCTTATAAGTTGCAAGCAATTTTTAATAAGTTCACCAATTACCAGAATTATTTGGTGCTACGGAGAAGAAAATGCCAAACCAAATTTTAATAATATAGAATATTATAATGGGATACCAAATGATTTGGACAATGATTTACATGAACCAGTTTTACTTATTTTAGATGATTTAATGATGGGCGCATTTAATAAGAATGTGTGTGAGCTTTTCACAAAAGGGTCTCATCACAGAAATTTCTCCGTTATTGTTGTAACTCAAAATATTTTTCATAAATCGTCTCATACAAGAGACATTTCGTTGAACTCAAAATATATTGTTGTATTTAAAAATCCAAGGGATACATTACAGTTTCAGCATTTAGCAAGACAAATTGAACCCGGAAATTCAGTAGAATTAATGAGAATATATAAAGAAGTTACTAACAAACCTCATGGTTACTTATTGATTGACCTTACTCAAAGTATAAACGACCTATTAAGATACAGAACAAATATCTTCAATCCAAATTTTTGTTTCTGCTATTGTGATACAACTGAAAATGGTATTAAAAAAGAACTTAAAACGATTGAAGGAAAACAAGCATATGTTGTATGTTCTCAAGTCGAATAACGGAAAACTACGGAAAACAATACTTGAAAATGTTGACGATGATTTTATAAAAACTATAATTGAAATAATATTCAATACCCTAAATGGAAATACTAAACTTAAACCTAAAGATCATACAATTTTAAATAGATATAAAAAAGAACTTCGAATCATTTCAAAATCAAATGGATCTGTAAAGTCAAAAAGGAAGGTACTAATTCAAAAAGGTGGATTTTTACTGTATTGTTATCGTCACTGTTGGGAGGCTTTATTGGAAAATTAATAGAAAATGTCTAATAAAGGAAAATTTAATAAAGTTATATTACTACATCCAAATACTTATTATGTAATGTTAGAAGATCAATTATCTTCTGAATTTATTACCAGAAAACTAATACCATACCTAAATGATGAGTCAATATCAGACTTCAACAAATGGATTAAAATCAAACAAGAATTAAATATGTTTATAAAAAGAAAAATTTATCCCGTCAAACCATTAACGGATAATCATAAATCAGTTGTGAAAGAAAACGAAAATCTTGTTATTAATAATACTGATCCAATGATGAATAAAAATTTGGAAAAGAATTTTGAAGTAACTGAAAACTATGATAAGTTTGAAACCCCTGAAAAATTTTCTAACTCTACACCTAAATTAAAAATAAATCAAAACGAATTAAAATTTTTTAAAGATAACGATTTAGATGAAAAATACCTAAATATTTCAAAACGTAAATTAGAAGATAAAGATTATCTGTACTTAAAAAAGAAAAAAAAAGAAATTGTTATTTGATGAAACGACAACAGAAACTCCATATAAAGATACAAGGCCTAAATCAAAGGGGAAACCAAACATAAAACATCCATACGATACCAGATCTGTTCAAAAGGGGGAAAGTTGGATAAAATGGAAATCACTTTATTAAGAAAATTTTAATAAAAGATTAAACAAATAAAAAATGTGTTTTATTCATATTAGATTCTTTTAACCATGAACATACCAAACAATTTTTATGTAACATTATTAAGTAATAACTCTTTAATGGTTTATGAAGATAATGTTCTTTCCGCATTTACGAATTTGGTTAATTTACCTGCAATAACTTCAAAAGAGGATTGGGAAGTTGGAGTAACTGAATTATATTTAAATGAGGAGGAGGAACCAACAATTTTATTTATCTATAGTGATATTATAAAACCGAGATGTATTGGAAACAAAAATATAAGATGTCTTCGAGTATTACCATATAAGGGACATAGCGTTTGCTATGATTTTCATAATGTGGAATACTATCCTTTAGAAATATCAATAATTAACGATATTTCAATACTCATAACTAATTTAGATGGAACTCAATACAATTTCGAATCCTCAACAACACCGAATTTTATAACATTACACTTTAAAAAAATTAAAACACTATAAATGTAGAGAGTTTTGTAAAATGTTGTCAGATTGATAAATCATCGTGATGGATCAAGTATATAATGCATACTACTCAAGGCAGCAGGGCGGTGGAATAAGTCATATCGGAACATTATATGTGACTCCACGAGTTTTGCAGCATGGTCGCGGAATCGGTTAATTTTTTCATCACTATTTAGAACATTAAAACCTTTAATTTTTTCTGGAGTAAATACAATTAAAAATCAAG
This sequence comes from Cordilura impudica, assembly GCA_963682025.1. NCBI lineage: Eukaryota > Metazoa > Arthropoda > Insecta > Diptera > Scathophagidae > Cordilura > Cordilura impudica. Next base: position 220,651,933 of record OY821517.1, on the reverse strand, counting down.
CAATTGATACCAGTAAAGCTATATTAAATGACTTCGGTCGCAAGCCTTTACGAAATATTTTGGATGAACAAGGAAAAATTGCGTTAAATAACTTATCAGAGAAAGCTGTCAAAAAAATATATTCCAAGTTCCAACGAGGTTCAGGCAAGAGACGTATAAAACGTCGAAATAAAAAAAGAAATCGTCAGTCTCTCAAACATTCTAAAGTGAAACGCATAAGGAAGAAAAAGAAGAAAAACACCAATATAAATATTAAAGACATATTTTCAAAATGAACATGTCAAAACATATAGAATGTATGAAAAGTGAATTGGATTTATTTGAACCATTTAAAGCAGAAAGAATCACTATTTCTTACGTTTATGACAGCTTTTTTTGCTGCTATTGCTTTTGGCACCGGTATGTAATTCCCAATCGGAATACTCTCCAATTTGCATACAGTCATCTCGATATATTTGAAATGGTCGATTGCCCATCCGCTATCTCTCTCCTGGAACTCACTCGCTTGTCTTTCCAACTCATTATTAAAATCTCCAATTACTTCATCAATTTCATCAATATTTCTTATACTATTGAATGAAGTTGCAAAATGTTTTAATGATGATATTGGTTCTCCTTCGGTTGAATTTTTCACGTACAGTCCAAATAGCACCATATTCAATTTTATGAAGTCAAATTCTATTAACCTTTCAATTATAAGTTCCTTTACGAATATTTTTGTATCAAGCAAAAATTTTTTAATTTCAATTTCGTTTTTCAAATTACTATAAATCCGATATTGTTTTACAACCATTGGATTTTTTAAAATAATTTCGAAAATGTTTTCCTTCAAAAATCTTTCGGAATTATCCTTATGCACATTTGTCCTCAAATGAATTTTATACTTATTTTCAAGGATATTTTTTTTGCATACTTGACAAAATATTTCGGTACACTAACTTTTACTTTTTTTGGCATTGGATAGATGTTAAAAATACCACGTCTTTTAGTTTTACCGACGCATTTTTGTAGAAGGTGTAGCTCCAAATTTGCTACTCCTTCAACAACAATTCCGCAATCGGAGCACTCGATTTTAATTAAATTTTCCATTTTTAATTTTTATTTTTTATTTTTTGGGTGAATATAGTAGATCCAGTAAGCTTGATGTTGACGGTACTAAATGTTTGTATCTATGGAGAACAACTCGAATAGTTGAGTGAATGTACAATACTAATTTCTTTATTGAAAATAAAACCTTAATAACTATATATAAAAATCTTAAGCCTTATCTAGAACTAATAACTACACTTGCGTCTACACACAAGCAACCCCTTTTAGTGATATTATGAATTCCCCCCAATGTGTTATATTATCTTAGAAAAACAGTAGTAAAAACATCCTAAGATAATACATATGTATGTAATTCCAATCAATTAGGGATGTCTTATAATTAAAAATACATAATTACAAATATTCTTAGAAATATCACTGTGTGTGTGTGTGTGTGTGTAACGCAGGCTAAATTATATGAACTATGTCCACGATAGAACCCTCAACATATATAGTATATTTATATATATATATATATATAAAAGGTGTTTTTAGTATAAGCTAGTAAAGAGAAGAAATAACATGGCACTGAGAGCAAAAATTGAAACCTTTTTACGTGATTTTAATAGAATCATATGTTTGGATGATATGAACTTTATACTCAATTTTATAAATCTTCTTGATATCTTTGAAAATAAAGTACTATTGGAAACTGTGCATGGAGAGCATTTTAATGATTGTCCTTGGTCTGAAGATACTTGTTTGGAAGGACTTGATACTTGCAAATGCATTGTATATAGCTTTAGAAAGCATTCTGTAATCAATCTAATAGAAAAATATACATATACGACATTTTAATTTAGATAAATGTATGTAAGACCAAATAAAAGTTTAAAACTATAAATATGTTTTTCATTTCGTATTCAACATTTAATACTACAAGATGTTTTATCAGTTCACGCATCCATTCACAATGCTGATTAGTGGACCTTCAGGTTCTGGAAAAACCACCTTTTTAAAAAATCTTATAAGTTGCAAGCAATTTTTAATAAGTTCACCAATTACCAGAATTATTTGGTGCTACGGAGAAGAAAATGCCAAACCAAATTTTAATAATATAGAATATTATAATGGGATACCAAATGATTTGGACAATGATTTACATGAACCAGTTTTACTTATTTTAGATGATTTAATGATGGGCGCATTTAATAAGAATGTGTGTGAGCTTTTCACAAAAGTGTCTCATCACAGAAATTTCTCCGTTATTGTTGTAACTCAAAATATTTTTCATAAATCGTCTCATACAAGAGACATTTCGTTGAACTCAAAATATATTGTTGTATTTAAAAATCCAAGGGATACATTACAGTTTCAGCATTTAGCAAGACAAATTGAACCCGGAAATTCAGTAGAATTAATGAGAATATATAAAGAAGTTACTAACAAACCTCATGGTTACTTATTGATTGACCTTACTCAAAGTATAAACGACCTATTAAGATACAGAACAAATATCTTCAATCCAAATTTTTGTTTCTGCTATTGTGATACAACTGAAAATGGTATTAAAAAAGAACTTAAAACGATTGAAGGAAAACAAGCATATGTTGTATGTTCTCAAGACGAATAACGGAAAACTACGGAAAACAATACTTGAAAATGTTGACGATGATTTTATAAAAACTATAATTGAAATAATATTCAATACCCTAAATGGAAATACTAAACTTAAACCTAAAGATCATACAATTTTAAATAGATATAAAAAAGAACTTCGAATCATTTCAAAATCAAATGGATCTGTAAAGTCAAAAAGGAAGGTACTAATTCAAAAAGGTGGATTTTTACTGTATTGTTATCGTCACTGTTGGGAGGCTTTATTGGAAAATTAATAGAAAATGTCTAATAAAGGAAAATTTAATAAAGTTATATTACTACATCCAAATACTTATTATGTAATGTTAGAAGATCAATTATCTTCTGAATTTATTACCAGAAAACTAATACCATACCTAAATGATGAGTCAATATCAGACTTCAACAAATGGATTAAAATCAAACAAGAATTAAATATGTTTATAAAAAGAAAAATTTATCCCGTCAAACCATTAACGGATAATCATAAATCAGTTGTGAAAGAAAACGAAAATCTTGTTATTAATAATACTGATCCAATGATGAATAAAAATTTGGAAAAGAATTTTGAAGTAACTGAAAACTATGATAAGTTTGAAACCCCTGAAAAATTTTCTAACTCTACACCTAAATTAAAAATAAATCAAAACGAATTAAAATTTTTTAAAGATAACGATTTAGATGAAAAATACCTAAATATTTCAAAACGTAAATTAGAAGATAAAGATTATCTGTACTTAAAAAAGAAAAAAAAAAGAAATTGTTATTTGATGAAACGACAACAGAAACTCCATATAAAGATACAAGGCCTAAATCAAAGGGGAAACCAAACATAAAACATCCATACGATACCAGATCTGTTCAAAAGGGGGAAAGTTGGATAAAATGGAAATCACTTTATTAAGAAAATTTTAATAAAAGATTAAACAAATAAAAAATGTGTTTTATTCATATTAGATTCTTTTAACCATGAACATACCAAACCATTTTTATGTAACATTATTAAGTAATAACTCTTTAATGGTTTATGAAGATAATGTTCTTTCCGCATTTACGAATTTGGTTAATTTACCTGCAATAACTTCAAAAGAGGATTGGGAAGTTGGAGTAACTGAATTATATTTAAATGATGGATCCGCCGAGGAACCAACAATTTTATTTATCTATAGTGATATTATAAAACCGAGATGTATTGGAAACAAAAATATAAGATGTCTTCGAGTATTACCATATAAGGGACATAGCGTTTGCTATGATTTTCATAATATGGAATACTATCCTTTAGAAATATCAATAATTAACGATATTTCAATACTCATAACTAATTTAGATGGAACTCAATACAATTTCGAATCCTCAACAACACCGAATTTTATAACATTACACTTTAAAAAAATTAAAACACTATAAATGTAGAGAGTTTTGTAAAATGTTGTCAGTTTGATAAATCATCGTGATGGATCAAGTATATAATGCATACTACTCAAGGCAGCAGGGCGGTGGAATAAGTCATATCGGAACATTATATGTGACTCCACGAGTTTTGCAGCATGGTCGCGGAATCGGTTAATTTTTTCATCACTATTTAGAACATTAAAACCTTTAATTTTTTCTGGAGTAAATACAATTAAAAATCAAGCAATTGATACCAGTAAAGCTATATTAAATGACTTCGGTCGCAAGCCTTTACGAAATATTTTGGATGAACAAGGAAAAATTGCGTTAAATAACTTATCAGAGAAAGCTGTCAAAAAAATATATTCCAAGTTCCAACGAGGTTCAGGCAAGAGACGTATAAAACGTCGAAATAAAAAAAGAAATCGTCAGTCTCTCAAACATTCTAAAGTGAAACGCATAAGGAAGAAAAAGAAGAAAAACACCAATATAAATATTAAAGACATATTTTCAAAATGAACATGTCAAAACATATAGAATGTATGAAAAGTGAATTGGATTTATTTGAACCACATCCCATTCAAACTAGTATTTTAAACACCGAAGAAGTATCCTACAATTCTATCGCAACTTTGGACAACCCCAGCTCTATAGAATTTGTGTGTCTCGGTAATGGAGATACATATCGTGATTTGTCTAGCGTATACCTAAGATTAATAATTCAACTCAAAGCAAAGGATAACTCAGATATTACAGACGATTCAATTGGAGTTGTAAATAATATTCTACATTCTCTGTTTCGAAGTGTTTCTGTCTATCTGAGTAATGTTCCCGTATCCCATAGCGATAATAACTATCACTATAAGACTTATATACAAACATTACTTAATTATGGAAGTGATGCTAGTCGAACTCATCTAACATCATCTAGATGGTATCCTGACTATTATATCGATGGTGAACTTCGAAAAGGACAAAAACAAATTAACAAGTTATTTGCACGAAGTAATAAATTTGAGTTAATTGGACGAGTTCATGGTGATATCTTTAGTCAGCCTAAATTACTTTTAAATAATGTAGATTTACGTATTGTATTTAATTTGGAGAAATCATCATTTTATATGATGGATCTCGAATCAACTGGTGCTGAATTGAAAATTTTGGAGGCTCAATTATATATGAATCACATTACTGTTAATCCGGGGACATTACTAGCTCACCATAAAATGTTGCAGGAAAAACCAGCCATATATCCATTAAATAGAACTGAAATTAAATCCTTTACCATGTATCCTGGAAATCATAGTTTATCTATTGATAATGTAGTAATTGGTCAATTACCTACATTTTTAGCATTTTATATGGTTGGAAATGTTGCATACTCAGGGAATATAAAAATGGATCCATTTGAGTTTAAACATTTTTATTTACAAACACTAAATTTGTCAGTAAATGGTATTCAAATTCCATCACAAGCATTAGAATTTGATTATTCCGGTGTAACCCATAGAAGTACGAGAGCATACTATATGTTATTTAATGCTATTGGAATAAAGAATTCCGATAGAGGAATTCATATAAATAAACAATCATTTGATAATGGTTCATTCATTTTGGGGTTTGATCTTTCACCTGATCATTCTAATAACGATTTATGTGCAAAGATTTTAAAGCAAGGAAATGTACGCATTGAAGGAAAATTCACACGAGCTTTGTTGGAACCAGTGACATGTCTTGTTTATTGTGAATATGATTCTATGATTGAAATTGATAAAAATAGAAACGTTAAAATAACTTTATAAAAATGAATACCATACAGATTGAAAAAGCGCTTTTAAAAAACAAAGCTACCCGAAAGTATTTCCAAGGTGTTTTTGCTTCAGATAAACTTCCAAAGCGTATACCTAAGCGTCCAGCTATCTTTAGTGCCAATACAGATCCATCATACAAAACAGGACAGCATTGGATTGCATTTTATTTTGACGTTTATAATAATGCTGAGTTTTTTGATTCTTATGGACAACAGCCCTTAAATTTAGAATTTCTAACATTTTTAGAAAATAACAGCAACAACTTTAAAATCAATAAACAGCAACTACAGGGATATTTTTCAAAGACTTGTGGGCATTATTGCTTACTTTATAGTTTATATAAATCACAGCAAAAACGTTTGAAACTATTTTTAAGTCAATTTAGAAAAACTGATTATAATTTTAATGATAAAAAAGTAGTTCAACAATGTAAAAAATATTTCTCGCTGTAAAAGATAAATTATTGATATATCTACATATTAAATAAAACAAAATGGATTTTAAATTTTGACTTTTATTTGTTTTGTTTATTTTCTTTTTGGCTCACAAACTCAAGATATAAATATTTATTAAAAAGAGAAGGATATATATATATATCTAAAATTATAATCTTATATTTACAAAAAAAAAAAAAAAAAAAAAAAAATAAAATTTATTAATATTTTTATATAGAATTTCTATATATATTGTTTATCAAACTTTCATTTAGACGGTAGGCTTGTACTAATAATAAGTCATCAGATAAGTCATCTTGTGAGTCCCATAAATTATAAATTATCTATATTCAAGAAACCCATTTGGTTGGTGGGTATTTCATCAATCAATTCTCCGCTAAGGAACAGCATATCATATGAATTTTTATATGAAGAAACATCAGGAGTATCAAATGAAGAAACATTATGAGTAGAGATTCGCTCTATCTCATTTTCAATGAGACAGTTTGTTGTGTGTATTACGTAGTTGGATACACCCGGTATGTATTTACTGCAGTAAACACATTCTACGCTGGGAGTGTTTTCCATACACTCCAAACTATTTTCCATGTGTTTGAAGAATTCTGATTCATCCTCATAGAAAATGGTGCAAAGCGAGCACTTAAAAAATTCATGTTTTCCATTTTTAATTAATTTTTTTATTTTTTTATTTCGATCAAAATTTGTAATTAATAGTTTCCCGTGTAGTTGACTACTGAACGAAATGAAACTATTTTTCCTTAATATTATTTTGGTTAATCTATCCGTAGTTATGATAAACAATAATTTAATCTGTCTTCACTAAACATAACATAGGAAAAAGGTACCCAATTTCCAATAAGTAACGTATTTTTAAAAAGTGTTGTTATTTATTTTAATTTTAATCAAATCTATTTATGATTTATTAACCAGGCTTATCATTTTCCAAAACTATGCCTTTTTATAAGGATTTTATGATCATGTTAAAACACTAATGTTTATCTAGATTTTTGTTATATACATAAAAATTTTCAAACATGTGTACTGATAAGTGACCACATTTATGTTTCTATTGGTTTTATTGTTTACAAACTGTCGATTTGTTTCAATCATGTTTAGTTTTGATTCAAGTGTTTTGGTAATTGTGTGGTAAATTTTTATATGTTTCTATTTGTTTTATTGTTTACAAACTGTCGATTTGTTGCAATCTTGCAATTGTGTGGTAAATTTTTATATGTATGCATTTTATGTATCAGGCGCACGGAGATTTTAGAAAGTATTTTTCAGTTGATTAGAAATAATTTAATCTGTCTTCGCTACACATAGCAAAGTAAAAAGTTATTCAATGTTATAGTAAAAATTTATTCAACTTTGCGCCATCTAACGGGGCAAAAATTGAAAAATTCCTGGTTTTCCTATAAACCTGGTTCTCCTATAGACCTCAACCAAACAGCGCCATCTAACGGTGGCGAAAATGAAAAATTCCTGGTTCTCCTATATCTTATCTACTAAAATTTTTTTCGGGCAAGCCCCTAGCCTTGCCCTCAAGTTAGTTAGTATAGACACCAACCAAACAGCGCCATCTAACGGTGCTGAAAATGAAAAATTCCTGGTTCTCCTATATCTTATCTACTGATAGCATAGAGCCTCTCAAGGGCACAAGTATCTATTCACAAGCATTACAAATAGTCAAGACAAAAATACAAGGAGCAGCAGCGCAGGTCTTGGCAAATCATGGCACTATATTCAATTTTGATGCCATTAGAAATAGACTCGACTACACCTATGCAGATACACGTCCCCTGTACGTTTTGCAGGAGGAAATGAAAAGGTGTTATCAGGGAAGAAAAACCCTAGAAGAATTCCATGATGAAATAAATAAAAGCTTGAGCCTGATAATTTCAAAAATATCGATGTCCGGATATGGACAAGAAGCCGTAAGTGCAATGACAGATCAAGCCAAACAAGATTCCGTCAGAGTATTTATAACGGGAGTTAACAATACGTTTGTACAATCCACGTTATATGCAAACGCTCCAGAAAATTTAGAGCATGCATACACTATTGCACGCACCATTGAGCATGACAGTAGACACCAGAACTTGAAGCTGTCATATGAATCTAAACATCCGCAGAAGACGCACAAAGCACAGAGACAACAGTTCCAGTCAACTCAGAAGTATCCACCACGGCAACAATTTTACCAACAACAGTTTTTCCAACAACCACGGCAACAGTTCTCAACAAAACAACATTTGAACAAATTCCAACCACGACCAGAGCCCATGGATGTAAGTTACGGCAACACAATCCAGCGACAACCCACATACTTTAACTAAAATCATCAATACAACAATCAACCATGGAAACGACAACGTGAGCCCAGCGGAAATTTCCAACAGAACAAACTAATGAGAAATAACAACATCACCACTGAAGATGATACTAGCAGCATCATTGTAGAACCAGGTACTGTAAATAAACTAGTTGTTAAGAATCTATAACTAAAAAACGGGTTGCCCCACATAACCATGATCGATGAAAACAAAATATCATATGATGTCTTAATGGACACCGGATCAACCCATAATTACATTAAAAAGTCATTACAATTAAATTATCCACAAAAAATACAACCTATGCAAGTCATTTCAATGCATGGAACGTCACTAGTTAATACCAAACAAACACTAAAATTTCTCGGCAGGAACATAGATTTCTTCGAGTTAGATAACATGGAAAAAACTGATTTGATATTAGGATGGAAGGGAGTAAATATGCTAAACGCAACAATAGATAGTAGAAACATGACATTTACAATAAATAGAACTGAAGAAATTAGTAATATAAACTATACCATAGGTAACGAATTATATAAAGAAGATATAGATAAGTTGATGAAGGATAACAATGGCATAGGACCATTACCCTTCACTACAACGATTGAAGCCACGATTAGGACAAAAACAGACGAACCCATTTGGACGAAGCAGTACCCATACCCCATAGCGGATAACGACTTCGTAAACAATGAAATTAGAAAGTTATTACAAGATGGTATAATCCAACGAAGTAATAGCCCATATAATTCACCCATTTGGACTGTTCCAAAAAAAAGGCGTAGACGAAACAGGTCGACCAAAACGTCGTATGGTCTTTGATTTTCAAAAATTAAATTCAAATACGATAACAGACAGATATATTATTCCTGACGTAAACGTGACTATACAGAACTTAGGAAAAGCCAAATATTTTACAACTTTAGATTTAGAATCAGGATTCCATCAGGTTAAAATTAAGGAAGAAGATAGAGAAAAAACTGCATTCTGTGTAAATGGTGGCAAGTACGAATTTTTGCGTATGCCGTTCGGACTAAAAAATGCTCCTTCAATATTTCAAAGATGTGTTGATGATATTCTGAGGGAGTATATTGGCAAGTTCGCATACGTCTACATTGATGATGTACTAATATATTCTTCAACACCAGAAGAACATATGAAACATATAAATATCATATTCAATGCTTTAAATCAGGCAACACTTAGGGTATCAAACGAAAAATCAAAGTTTTTTCAAACAGAGGTCGAATACTTAGGTCACATTATCAAACATAACAGAATTTCGACAAATCCAGAAAAAGTAGAAACAATTGAAAAATATCCTTTACCAGAAACACTCAAAGACTTGAGAGGATTTTTGGGTATGACAGGTTATTATAGAAAATTTATACAAGGATACGCCAGCATAGCTAAGCCCCTTACAGTTCACTTACGAGGAGACAGCGGACAGATAGGAAAAAATAAAAGTGCTACAACAAAAATCAATTTAGACGAAGCTGCTATACAAGCATTTAGAAAATTAAAAAAATGTTTAAAAGAACAGGTTGAACTCTTCCAACCGAATTATGATAAACCATTTGAACTAACTACTGATGCATCCAACATAGCTATTGGAGCCGTACTTAGCCAAACAAAAAAACCAATATTTTTTCTTAGCAGAACATTAAGTAAAACGGAAGAAAATTATAGCAGAAATGAGAAAGAATTACTAGCAATAATTTGGGCATTACAGAAACTTAGGAATTACATATACGGAACAACTGACCTCACTATTTACACAGATCATCAGTCACTAACTCACTCCATATCAGAAAAAACCCAAACCCAAGACTAAAGCGATGGAAGGCCATAATAGAGGATTTTGGAGCAAAATTAGTATATAAGCCAGGACATCAAAATGTGGTAGCTGACGCCTTGTCAAGACAACACATAAACACGTCATCCATCGATACGGTACACTCAGCTGAAAGTTCGTTTTCAGAAACTATCAAACAGGTAAAACAACAACTAAATGCATACAGCATTCAAGTCGAGCTTGTACCAAATAATAAAATAAATGAAACACAAACTCGTACGATATTTCAAAATAGAGTTAGACACATGATAAATTTGACGAATGAACAAAACCTTATACTTGAATTGAGAAAAATACTACAACAAAATAAGACGACCGCATTATATACCACAAGAGAAAAAATCTATGCACTAAGCCCTATTATAACAAACACTTTCAATGGTATAAACTTTGTATATACACCAACAAAACTTATTGATGTTCGAGAGAAAGAAAAACGAGCTGAAATAGTCAAAAAAATAAACGATAGAGCACACAGAGGCTACAGAAACAACATACAGGAGATACTCGAAAATTACTATTGGCCAGAAATTAAACAACAAAAGCAAAGCATTTAACAAAAAGTGCACACCTTGCCTATATGGTAAATATGAGAGGAATCCAACAAGAGAACCATTAGGAGATTCCGACATTCCAACAGAACCAGGCAAATACATACATATGGACATATATTTCAACGACAACAAAACATTTCCACATCGCCATTGATAAATTCTCAAAATATGTTACTTTGAGGGAAATCGACTCATGGCTGAGAAAATTGAAGAAATTCTCACAAATAACTATCCAAACTGCACACGATTGACGACTGATAACGAAAAATGTCTAAATACACCAGCAGTAAATATGATGTGTATAAAATATGGCATAAAAAAGATAAACACACCAGTCTACAGATCGACATCAAATGGACAAGTAGAACGCGTCCACAGTACCATTTCCGAGCCAGCAAGAATATTTAAAATACAAAACGATACAACAATAGCTGAGCAAATACATAAAACAATAAGAGAAATAAATAACACCATACACATAGTCACTGGACAAAAAAGCCGTATGTGAAAAACTAAAAAAGGCATCAGAAAAAACACTTGAAAGACTAAATCAAGGCACTAAACATCGAACCTTTCAACCAAATGAACAAATTCTTGTGAAAATAAAAGGTGTGAGAAAGAAAAAAGACGCCAGATACATTAAGCACATTGTGAAGGAAGACCGTGAGGACACTGTTTTAACCACGAGGGGTGTGATCGTACACAAAGATAACATTAAGAACTACACAATCAACAAAGATGATACTCTACCTGATATTTCTCGTAATGATCATGTCAAAAACCAAAGCAGAAGTAGAAATTAAAAACTTAAACGGACAAAAATATGTCCTAACCAGGACCGATGATGTTTTCCTATATGATGAACACACATATCTCTTCCATGTCACTAATTTAACAAAGATACTAACGTCTTACAAACAAATTATCCGAGACCAATATAACTCCAGTATCCAAGAAACACTCTTAATAAAGAAAATTGAAATATTGGAAAATCAATTGAACGAACATAAAAGATACACAAGATCCTTAAATTTCCTAGGATCAGTTTTGAAGTTTGTCACAGGAATTCCAGACCACGATGATTTTATCAATATGGAAAGAGCAATAAATACACTCATAAATAACAATGAGAAACAACGTTTGATTAACTCAAGGTTCGAAAATATAATTGATACACTACAAGGTAACACATTGGAAAACAATATTATCCTCGAACAAATTCACGAACAGCTCCTACTATTAGTTAGAACAATTAATGCCGCAAAGAATAATGAATATTTAACCGAATCCCTAAATTTAGACGACATAAGAGAAATAATAGAACATGAATTAATCTCAGTACCTGTAATAAACATTTTGTAGTACGCAGACATTCATATAGCAAGAACGAAAGACTTAATTATAACAATTTATAAATACCCAATTCTCAACAGATATTGCAAACTTTTTAAAATTACGCCTATAAGTTTTAGGCACGGAAAAATAAAAACAGATGATCAAATCGATCAATGTGATAAAAACTATGTTAGAGTAAACCTTTGCAAGAACTATTTGGAAAAAATCATTTGTAAGACGAATAATGAAACAGACACATGTATACTTCCACTACTCGACAATAGAAATAGTAAATGCGAGGTCATACAAGAATATAATAATCCGATAACGGAAATTGACGAAGGTTTCATATTATTGGATGGTACTCATCAAATTGACAATATCACTACTACAGGCATAACTCTAGTAAAATATACTGACAAAGTTAGAGTAGATAACAATACTTACAGGAATATACATGACAGACTCATAGAGGCTATCCACACAAAACATGATGAGGATTTTGATATCATAAACATCCTCACCTCAGATCGTAAAAACGCATTTAATAATATCGACTCATTAAAAAGATTAGTCATTCCATATGAGGAACACCCTATACGTTCAACTTTTTATACACTATTTTTCATAGCTATAATTTCAGGAATATTCTATATTGGGCTCAAAATATTTAAATATGTATTAATATATAAAAGAAAACATACAGAACAAAACTTTAGAATTTATTACAATCAACAAGTTGAAAGAAGTATTAGAGATCGGGACGCTCTCGTTTTAACCCAGGGGAGAGTTAGCGACGCTCATGCATAAACATGTTAATAAACATATACACGTTGTTTCCCTAATATCCTTTTAAGACAACAAGTAAATTTCCATAGATGATAAGAGGGTAATTAGTAACTAGACATATCATAAACAACAATTTATGTAAACACACTCAAACAACCCTAATTAAATATTGTATCTTAACTACTGAGCAAAGGAATAAGATAAAAAGGGTCAAACAAATATCATAAATATACAAATATTGTAAAGATCATAAAATATCATATATATACAAATATTGTAAAGATCATCAAATATCATAAATATACAAAATATTGTAAAGATCATAAAATATCATAAATATACAAATATTGTAAAGATCATAAAATATCATAAATATACAAATATTGTTAAAAATCATAAAATATCATAAATATTGTAAGCATATGTACAAAACATGTTCTATATCTCTTTGTTCCAAAATATCCATTAAGACAAAGGAAATATTATTTGTAACAAATTAGTATTTAAAAAGATATTTTTTGGAATTTGAGAGAGTTAGTTAAGATTTAGCATAAGGACTGAACAGAACTCATTTTAAGAAAATATAAATAAAAATAAAAGTCGCGTAGCCGACCAAAAAATTATATTTTTTATTTAACGTGAAAACGTAGAACTTAATTCGTGTCGTCTGGGATGCAGCTGCAAGATCAAATGGGATGTCCCTCAATTCATATTTATTAAAGAGACCAGACGTCTTAGCTAACTTGCCCTCTGTTCTTTTCAAATTTCGTCAGAAATCGGTCGCTGTTTGTGGAGACATTGAGGAAATGTTCCACCAAATACATATAAGACCTGAAGACCGTGATGTACAATGATTTCTTTGGCGCGACTGTTTACAAGACAAACCCTCTGATATCTACGTGATGGACGTTAAGATTTTTGGTGCCACATGCGCACCTAGCATTTCACAGTACTTGAAAAATTTAAATGCCAGTAAATTTGAAAACGAGTATATATAAAAGAGAATGATTACGTTGATGATCTTCTTAATTCTGTTGATACGCCACAGGCGGCTTTAAAACTTATTTCAGATGTATCATATATCCATCGGAAAGCTGGTTTTAATATTCGGAACTGGATTTCAAACGAAAAATGGGTTCTCAAATCCAATTCATCAGCTAAATCTTTAGTTGCTAAATGCCTCAACTTAACAGAAGAGAAACAAATACAGAAAATTTTAGGAGTATTTTGGGAATACGATGAGGACGTCATAACTTTTAAAATATCACCATGGCTTATCGAAAGTTATATATTTTCTGGTGGTAAAATACCTACGAAAAGAGAGGTGTTGAGATTCGTCATGGCAATTTATGATCCCTTGGTATAATTGGACACATTATCATGTATGTGAAAGTATTTATGCAAGAAGTGTGGCGTTCAAAAATTGATTGGGATGAACAGATTCCCCCTGAATTATTGCCAAAATGGATCAAATGGGTTAAAATATTGCCCGATATTTAAAATATAAAAATCCCTCGTTGTTATTTAAATTGATTCAAGAATTATGACAACGTTGATGTTCAATTGAATACACTTGTAGATGCTAGTAAATATGGATATGTAGCAGTGTGTTACTTTAGTCTGAGGAAAGACAACATCATCAATTGCTCTCTAGTGGGTGCAAAAACACGAGTTTCACCTTTGAAGATAACATCTGTTCCCCGATTAGAACTAATGGCTGCACTAATAGGTGCCCGATTTGCCAATTTTATACTTCAAAATCATGACATAAAAATTAACAAAAGTTATTTTTGGTGCGATTCAAAAACCGTCTTGAGTTGGCTTTATTCTGACCACCGTAAATATAATCAGTTTGTAGCTTTTCGAATTATGGAAATTTTAGAATTGTCTTCAATTAAGGACTGGAAATGGATTCCAAGCAAGCAAAATGTAGCTGATGATGCTACCAAGTGGTCAAAGATTCCCAAAATCTCAAACTCGAGCAGGTGGTTCCAAGGTCTGCCATTTTTATTTCTTCCAGAAAACGAATGGCCTCAAGGAGAAACTCTACCTGATTCAACTGAAGAAGAACGGGTGCATCATTCATTCAAAATTGCAAAATTTGATTATGTATTTGATGTTAAGAGATTTTCAAAATGGAGTCGTCCTTTACGATCCGCAGCGTATGTTTTACGATTCTTAAATAGCTGCCACAAAATTACCAAACAAAAGGGTGAGTTAGCTCAGGAAGAATTACAAAAGGCTGAAAAAGTGTTGTATATGCAGACCCAATCTGAAAGCTACTGTACCGAAATTTCTTTATTAAAATCATACGAAATGGTACAAAAAAGAAGCGATTTTTATGACTAAAAAATCTATATTTAGAGGATGGAATTTTAAAAGTCAAAGGGAGAATCGATAATGCTGATATCCCACTGGCTCGAAAATGCCCAACTATATTAGCTAGAAAGAGTTACATCACTGAATTAATATTAATATATTATCATGAAAAATTCTACCATATGAAACACGAGACGGTTATTAACGCTACTTTTAATTCAATAATCCGCCGCTACCAAATGTGCAAGATTAAAAAAGCTATGCCTCACAATCCACAAATGGCAAAACTACCTCATGCTCGTCTTGCATCTCATTTACATTTACCGGTGTTGATTTTTTCGGCCCCATCTTGGTCACCGGAAATCGGCATAAGGAAAAACGCTTCGGATGATTATTCACTTGCTTGACAGTTCATATTGAAATTGTCCATTTATAACTACGAGTTCCTGCATTTTAGCCGTTCGCAATTTTATGGCCCGGAGAGGAATTCCACATGAATTCGGCATGAATTTCGTCGGCGCTGAGAGAGAGCTACGAGAGACTTTGGCAGATATCGATAAAAATGAGTTGGTTAAAACGTTCACTACAACAACCACCAAATGGAATTTTAATCCTCCGGCTTCGCCCCACAAGGATGGTGCGTGAGAACGCCTCGTTCGCTCCACTTAAACAATTTTATACAAAATTATGCCGTCGAGGGCAGCAAGTGATGAACTGCTACTGAGTAAGATGATTGAGGTTGAAAATGTTATAAACTCTAGGCCTCTTGCCTACGCCTCGTTCGCTCCACTAAAACAATTTTATACAAAATTATGCCATCGAGGGCACCAAGTGATGAACTGCTACTATGATGATTGAGGTTGAAAATGTTATAAACTTTAGGCCTCTTGCCTACGTTCCTATTGACGGCGAAACGGATGAATCATTAACTCCAAATCATTTTCTATTGGGAAGCTCCATTGGGCTAAAACCCATGTCTGCTTGTAACGATAGTGGCATGTTACTAAAACAAAATTAGCTTACGTCTCAACAATACGCTAATATCTTTTGGAAGAAGTGGTTGGTTGAGTATCTTCCAAATTAAACCTGTAGGTCGAAGTGGCATGATTGTCCAAAACCATTGAGTCGGGGAGACCTAATGATCATAGTTGACCCTTCTCTTCCCCGTAACGTCTTACTACGCGGAAAAATCTTGGAGACGATATTGGCAAGCGATGGTCAGGTACGAAGCGCAAAGGTACTGGGACAACATGAAGTTCTAGAAAGGCCTGTAGTCAAGCTAGCAATTTTGAAAGTCGTTCCTCAACGAGAGTCTGGCGGCGAAGAATTTTCTTGCCATACTACGGGGGTATGTTAGCGCTGTCTCCAAAATCCTAATGATTTATTTTATTATGCTCAGTCTGGCATCACCAAATATTGATTATTTTATTTGCGATGAAAATTTTTTAGATTGTAACGTTAGTATAACTTAACAAACAATTTGACAATAAGGTTTGCTAAAGAACACGCGCGTTGTTTGCCGCATTTTCATTCTGAATTGCATAACCTGTAAGTTGGCAGTGTTTGGGAGCAAAACTTATTTGCGTTTAATTATTTTACTCCAAAAAGTCCTGGCGGTTTCCATTTCAAAAAGTATGTATCACAGGTTATTATTTAATTATAATGTTATTCTTAACCTCTTGACCTTTATTATTTTAGTATAATAAACCCATGAATTCCTTAACATTATATAAAGAAAAAGACAAAAGGAAGATAACATTTGCTATATTTGTAGACAAAATTTAATTATCGAAGATAGAGTAGCTGACCATTTAACGGGTGATTATAGAGGTCCATCTCATAATAAATGTAATATGGAATATCAAATTGCGAAATTTGTACCCATCTTTTTCCATAACCTTTCGGCATACTATTGCCAGTTGTTTGTAAAAGAAGGAGATATATATATTATTCCGATAAATAAGGAATTGTATGAATCTATATCCAAAATAATTTCAGTTAATGATAAAGATACCATCGAACTTCGTTTTCTAGATTCTTTAAGATTTATGCAAAAACTATCTGATTACTTAGCTGATACTGATTTAAATACTGTAAAGTCAATTTACCCCAACGATGATGAGTTAAAATTAATGAAACGTAGAGGCGTCTTTCCGTATGATTATCTAGACTCGATGCATCGTCTTGATTACCCAATTACCGCCTCAATCATTATTTTTTATTTATTTATTTATTTCGAATTCCCATACAACAAGACATAAAATCTTATAATTAAAGTAGAGGATTAGTACAGGTACATAGTAGTAAGGAAATTTAACATTGTGTATAATAACAATTAAAAATAATAAAAATAGAATAACAAAATAAAATAATAATGAAAAGTTTAATATAAATTAGTTATTTTAAAACGGCTTAAAATACAAAACCAATTAATTATAGAAATTAAAGAGGACCATTTTAAATTGCATTGCCTTGCTTATGAACTGAATGTTTGAAGGTAGCAAGTTCCAAAGACGAATTGCATTAATAAAAAATTGCAATTCAGATGTTAGTGTTCGATGTCTAATTGGTATTAAATCATCTGTTCTGCGAGATCGAGTGTACGATATTCTATTTAAAAGATAAGAAAGTTCACGGGTATACATAATTTTATGTAAAAAAAGTCAAGGTACGTATTTTTAGTCAATCACAGAAACTATCTCCATACATTTTTTTAAACTGGTGTAATATGATCATACTGCTTCAGGCCGTAAACATACCTTAGTATGGCGTTATAAGCTTTCACCAATTTATTGTAACTCTTATAAACACAGCTCGAAAAAACTTCACATCCGTATAACAAAATTGGTATTACATATGTTTTTGCAAGTAATAACCGTATCTTAACCGGTAAAAGTATTGTGCTTTCCAAAGAATTCGTAGCATAGCATATGTTTTTCCAGCAGCTGTGTTTATGTGAACAGTCCATGCAAGATTATTATTAAAAATTATACCAAGATTCTTTGTTGTTCTTACAATCTCAATTGCTTGATTGTTTTGTATAACTTGCGGTTCAAAAGTTGATTTCTTGGATTTTGGATATATCACCAGATACTTAGATTTACTGGGATTCAAGCAAAGGCCATTGGATGCACACATAAAAAAAAAACGGTTAAAATCCTCATTCAGTTTACTTAAGCAATCATGTAATGGAAAATAATGAAATAAAACATCAGTATTTTTGTTGTTATTACATATGTATAATTGAACATCATCATCATAGATATGAACACTGCTGTACACTAGTTGCTCTTGTAAATCGTTGACGTATATTGTAAAAAGTAGAGGGCCAAGGATTGATCCTTGAGGAACTCCTTTAGATATTGGCAGTGGTCGTGATATTTTTTTATTAACAAAGACTGACTGTTTACAATCCAATAAATAGGACGCGATTAATCGAGTGGACGACAAAGAAAACTTAAACAAAGTTTGCAGTTTCATACAAAGAATTCCATGATCAGCCATGTCGAATGCCTTAGAGTGATCTAATAAAACAAGAAATCACATGAAACCAGCATCAATATTACTTCGTAACATCAATAAGCGCAGTTACGCAACTATGCTTAGGCCGAATACCTGACTGTCTGCTTTTAAGTAAGCCATTACTATTTATGTAATGGTACATTTGCTTATGTAGTAACATCTCAAATACTTTTGATATAAATGGTAATATAGAAATAGATCGGTACTCGTTACTAGATTTTGGTGTAGCTATTATTTTAACATACTTCCAGTTAGCAGGAAAAATACTTTTAGTTATGATATTGTTGAATATGAATGTGATATATGGTGACAACACAGGAAGAATAGCTTTTAAAAACTTTCGGTGAATATTATCAAATCCTACAGCATTTGACTTAACAGCTAGGCAACTCCTTGATACATCATCTTGTGTTACACAATCAAAACTAAATAGTTCACTCTGCTCAGTTATAGGTTGATTATAAAAATTACTATTCAAAGGTACTGTTCGCAGTCGTGTGAAAGTTTCTTTAAGTAATTCTGCATCTATTTCCGTTGTATCTATTATCATTGGGTTTCAATGCCAATATCACGTATATTTTTCCATGTTTTTTTGGAGCCAATTGCCGACTTGAAGGCAGATGAATAGTATGTTGATTTAGCACTCCTAATAGCTCGGTTTACTTCTCTGCGTGCGTTACAATATTCTTCGTGTAGTGAATCAGTTTTGAAACGTTTCCAACTACTAAAAAGCTCTTTATCTGCAAGCAATTGCAGCTAAAATATCACCATTAAACCACGGTTTTACTTTAAAACTAGTTTTTACAGCTTTCACCGGAACCGACCTATTGAAAATTTGTTCAATTTGGTTTTCTAAGTTAAGTTGACTTTCAGCAGATAGCATATAGTAAATATATTGCCAATCAATATTTGCTAAATCAGAAGCTATGAAAATATTCTCCATATGTTTAAAGCAAGGTTCAGAAAATACACACACGAAACACACAATGTTCTGTTCAAAAGCAGCCAACACATATCTTTATTTTCATATCAATTATGTGCGTTTCTAAATTTTCTACGGTGCCCAACACAACCATGACTGTGTTCGTTTTAATATTTCGTTATTTACACGAAATTTTTGTATCACATACTTTTTGTTTCAATCACACATAAAGCACACATTTTTGAGTGTTGCTTTATTTGAAGTTCATGTTCTGGTACGTGTAATGTGAAAAAAAACACAGAACATGTACAATAAACAGGTTCGAGTTCAGTTATATTTTAAGTCGTGTTGTGGCTCGTGTAGTAAGAAAAAACACAACATGTACAATAAACAGGTTCGAGTTCAGTTATATTTTAAGTCGTGTTTAAAATATAACTGAACTCGAACTTGTTTATTGTACATGTTGTGTTTTTTCTCACTACACGAGCCACAACACGACTTAAAATATAACTGAACTCGAACCTGTTTATTGTATATGTTCTGTGTTTTTTTCAGTACACTTACCAGAACATGAACTTCAAATAAAGCAACACTCAAAAATGTGTGATTTATGTGTGATTGAAACAAAAAGTATGTGATACAAAAATGTTCGTGTAAATAATGAAATATTAAAACGAACACAGTCATGGTTGTGTTGGGCACCGAAGAAAATTTAAAAACAAACATAATTGGTATGAAAATAAAAATATGTGTGTGTTGGTCTAAGTTATGTTTGTTTACATATATGTACGAGTTTTTTATTCAGTGTGTGTTTTTTTTCTGAACTCTGGTTTAAAGTCATAATATGTGGCATCATTCATAATAAGTTGGATTTGGAAATCAAAAGTAAGAAAAATTAAGTCTTGCTTTGAAAAGTCGGACGCTGAAATCTGATCATAAAATAAAACTTTTCCTTTATCGCCAATAAATATTATATCCGATAGCGTGTTTGTAGCTGAAAAATGGGTTGGAACTGTTGTATTTGTTGGATAAAGTCCAACTGTTTCCATATTATTTACTAAATAATTTTCCACTACAAGATTTGAGTTGAAATCGCCACATATAACTGTATCTTCAAATTTTACTGTTGCATTCTCCAAAGTTTTGAAAAAATTTTGCATATCAATATTGTGATGAGGTCTGTATACACAACCCAAAAGAATTTTGTTTCCATGAGCTGAAATTTCTAAAAAGAGATGTTCAATCTTTTCCATTGGCTTGGATTTACAATACAATTTACTATTTATTTCATTTCTAATATAAATAGCAACACCACCTGCATGAGTTACCCTATCACAGCGATATAATTTATAGTCTTGCAAATCGAAAATGGTATCAGGAACAAGCAGGTCAAACCACGTCTCAGATACACATACAACATCAACTCTTGAATTATCAAATATAAAGGAAAATTCGTCCATCTTATTGTTTAGACTTTGCGCATTTATGTGACAAATATTTAAACCAGTTTTCTGCTTACAAAGTACTCGAACCATATCAGAAGTAACATCTGTCGAACTATACGTTGTACTACCTGAACAATTTGTCATAAAAACAAAACAGATTTTTTAAAAAAACAACGCATGCGTATTTAAAGGGGCCAAGAATAAAACATATTAAATGACTGCAATTTTTCAAAAACTTTCTAAAAATACAAATTAAGATAACATGAACATGAACATTAGATATTCGTAGATTTCCATAATATAAACAAAGCATCAGCAAACAATGGACATCAGTTCTGGCAATAAGCACTATCATTACGAAACATATTATCAAGTTCATCAATAGATTCGAGTCGAACTGGTTGATCATATTTACCAATTTTCATATACACTAAACCACGTTTAGTAAATGCCGAGTGTAATTGTTGAATTTTCTTTTTTCGTACCGCCGACTGCAATATTTTATGGTTTGTGGAAGTCAAATTTTCATTTAAATAAAAAGGACGATCTGAACCAAAACCAATATGCAATAGTTTTCAAGATAAAATTTTTGTCGTACGGAGAAAAAAGCTTCACCATAATTACGGCATCGGCAGAAAAGGTTTTTTCTTTATTGTCTTGATTTTGAAGACGGTATATTGATTCTACAGCACGTGTACTTATTTGCAGAAACACACAAATGTATTGAAATATATCGAAGAGATTTTCATTTCTATTGTATGGTATGTCATTAATTCGCAGATCAGAAGCAATAATAGAATTCTCTTGGTGCTGTATTTGTGTTTTTAGTACATGTACTTTAATAAATTAACTTATGAGTGGTGTAGTGATGATGACCATGAACATTCTCAAATAGTATGGAATATTTGCAAATGCAATACTTCATTAGATTATTTATTATTTATTATTATTTATTATTATTTATTATTATTTATTATTGTATTGTCTTGTTGCTATGCGACGTTTTTGAAAATTTTAGAAAAGTGTGTGTAAACATATACAATTT